>LVTN01000834.1:77920-98960 GCA_001649415.1 Musa itinerans | reverse complement strand
ATATATATATATATATATATATATATATATATATAATTTATTTCATATGCCTTTAACTCTTGTACCAGCACTTCATGGGTTCGTCGAGTGACCCAAGTTTATGCATGAGATTGTAGACCAGCTTATCAGTTAATGCTTAACATATTTGTCTCTCCACTAATTTATCAAATAATAGTGCAATATTTGCTTATATTTTACCATACACCCACAGCCATTTTACCATCATTTGTTTATCCTGTAATTCCTATGTTAGCCACTTCTTCGCTCATCTTAATCATCATATGAGAATTGAATATTTCAAATTTGTAATTTTTGTTTAAATTATCTATAGCTATTCCACAAAGTATTGTGGTCACATAAATTAGTTCCCCTTTAAGAAAGCACTTTAGCTTCTGTCTAGAAATCCAAATTTTCCTATATAATATGATTTGATCTAATATGAACATTTTGAAACTTGATGTGCTTGCAATTTGTTAATTTCTGAGTGCTGACCCATTTGCGAGCAGCTTGCCTGGACCGTGGTGTCCGTTTTGTGGATCTTGATTTTGACCTTTGGTTGAGAAGTGTCTAGTTGGCATTTGGACTTGCCAAGTTTTATACGATATATTTAGTTCTGTTGTGCTGATCCTGTTTTGACCATAGCTTTTATGGTGTTGCGGCAAGTGCATTGAATCATGCCTATGCAAATCATGTGGGGATAAACTTAGCATGTTCAGATGTGGATATCTGATAAACTCAGTATGGAGCTTCACAGCTTCATTTGCATACACGGTCAATTATCTTAATATAAAACATATGATATGTTCATATGTAAAACTTGGTGACCTTAGGCATTTAGATACGTCTTTCTTATTTAGAATGCAATGACTATGGTTGGTCTTAACAGCATGTCTTGAATGTTCTGGGGCTCCAGCCTATCCATAGTTACTATGGTCACTAGCCCCTTGTAACCATGTTGCCAGTTATGGATCCCAATGCCTGGACCATTTGGTCCAGGATCATGACATTGCATGATTTCAATCACCTGAAGGCCTATCTCTGTCTAGCACAAAGACGAAGAAAAGGATGAGGATTAAGTGGTTGATGCCCTTCTGCAGATAGACTAAGGGGGAGAAGAGATGGGTGAGAAAGAATAGAAAAGCATACCTGGTTATCACCTACAATTGGTTGCTCTACATGCACTGTCGCCAATTGCTGTTGTCTGCTGTAATGTGCAACTCTCCATCATTGCACTCAAATAAATTTGGGCTTTTTCCTTAGGAAGTGTGCTTGAGTAACATGTGAGAAGTGGGCCAGAGAATTGAGAACTAAATTTCATGAGATACGATCTGAATCTAGCAACTTAAAGTTTTTTCCTTTTTTTCTGCCACGACTTGAAAAGAGAAGAAATGAAGGGGAAAAAAAGGGAAAATAGAAGAAAAGAAAAGCTATCTGCAACATATCCTTTATTTAAGTGATTTTAGTTTCAAAATAGTGTTCGTTTTAAAAAATATTCATTAAATTGTTATAAAATATCCAAACATAATCATGCTAAGAAATGATCCGGCTACAAGCAGTGATCCGGCTAAGACTACCGCTTTGTGCTGCATGCTAAGAAATGTATTGTATTCTGTTCTGTTTCTGTAATGCATACCATGTTGAACCACAATCCAGGTAACTATGAGCCAATTCCTTGAACAAGCTGTTCAGAATAGCTTCCTCTTAGGTTTGATTCTCATGTTGGTTTCCTGGACTTATCCCTTGTATGAGTAGGTTAATGTTTCAGTTTCAAATCAATCAATTAAAATTATTATATTACGCTAGACAAACATTATGGTAAGGTCATCCTTTAAAGATTTACTTGTTATGAAAATAACCTTCTCCTACTTGGTGAAAAACCTTAGAAGCCCATCCATATATGAACTATAATTTGCTTTAGCACTTTTTCCTGCTGCTGTTTATGAAGTCTGATGATGCAATCTTCATGTGGATTTTTATAGTTTTTGTTAAAGGGAACAAATTCTAGATTAATATTTGAATTCGGAATTTTTTATGACTATTGAATTGTAGCTCTTTTGTTTCCTCAGTGGTTAAACAAAAGGTAGATGATGATAGCCAAAATTTTTAATTTTGGGCCGTTACTGATTTTGGTAGTGCAGTATACCAATTTGTACTATCGGATATCAGCTGAAAAAAAATTAAAAACTTGGTAGTTACTGAAGTCAGTCCTTGCACAGACTGGTAAATGCTGGTTGGTTTGTACAATACTGACTGATATTTGCAACGTGATTCATAGTATTTTCTGTGGAAACTTAACTTGACGCACATTCTTTTGTTTATTATATTTCAGTAACCTTTCTCTTTGTAGTTCTTTGATATATGTTTTTTGGTAATGGCACTTTGCAGCTTTTAGAAGAGCTTAACATGAGCGGTATGAGATCAGAGTCCGAAGATGGTAGGTGACTACTGAAAAGAAGAGTTGTACTTGTGGGTTTTCTATTAGGAATTCACTCTTAGGATCTATACTTCTATTGCCACAAATAAAATAGAAGTAATCTCTTCTAGGATTTGGTTGGCTAGTTCTTATTGCATTTCTGTTTATGTGCTAGCATGGTATGGAACCTATACCGTTAAGACCGGAAATTCTATTACTCATGAAGACTTTCAATTTCAATTATAACATTTTTTGTTGCATCTCGTGTGACAGAATGGGAAAGAACTTCACTTGGCAAGTCCATCAAATTTTTCAGATCATCATTTCTGTCCCCGCTGTTGAAATCTTGTAAGGTAATTTTTTCTCTTGCTGCCTTCTCATTTTATAATCAAATGAATATAGGGTTGATAACTTCTCTGGATACAATCTAGTTGATCAGTCGGCCTTTGCTGTGCATACAATGGCACATAGGTCTAAAATGAAGTTTTTATTGCTAAACATGCAGGTACTTGATCAATGACTACTTTATATGGTCTTGGTGAACTTGTTTTTCATTTGTCATAGTTTAGTTGGGTACAGAATCTCGGTGCATCATCTCTGGACACCTCGTTTTTCCTGCATAGCACTATAATAAAAAATTGGTAAAAGTATGTGTATAGTAAGCTGCAAAAATAGACTGCATCTCCTTAAAGCTCATATCTCCTGTTACTAGACAAATCAGTTATAAATAAATAAATGTTTCTTGCTCTTCTTGCATGGTTCTTTGTGAAGTCTTAGTTCGCCTTTCAAAAAGCAAGTATTGATGCTGTTGTGCTGAGATATGCAGTCCTCTAACATTCTTTGTGAAGTCTTAGTTCGCCTTTCAAAAGGCAAGTATTGATGCTGTTGCTACTGAGATATGCAGTCCTCGAACGTGACTTTTTCAAGAACAGTTTTCTTTTCCCTTCTTTCTGCAGGAGGAGATGGAAAGTTTGTACAATTCCAAAGTCAAGCAATCTAAGAACGCTCTGAATTGGTAGAATGCACGAGAGGTTTCTTGGGAAAACCTGACAGGTTTCCAACTGACCTCATTCTATGCTTCGAGTGTTGTCTTCTGACAAAACTTGATTTCTAGTGGCTTAGTTCCTCTAATCCGGCTGCATGGTTGTGTATGATAGTCCTGGCAGGCGGTGTCATAACTGACCTCATTCTATGCTTCGAGTGTTGTCTGCTGACAAAACTTGATTTCTAGTGGCTTATTTCCTCTAATCCGGCGCTGCATGGTTGTGTATGATAGTCCTGTCTATTGGATCTTGCATGTTCCAAGAATCCTTGTCAACCAACTGATAATATTTCTTGATCAATATGTTCAAAGCTATTTCTCTGTTTAGATGAAATGCAATATGCGAGTACAAGATTAATTATTATATAATGGTTTTCTACTTGTGTACAGTTTGGTACATTTCCAAATGTTGCACTCTGCTTCCTATTTATCTCAGTAACTTCCTCGGCATGGTGGTTTTCTGAGGTTTCTGAAACTTTACCTGTTTACAATGATGACGGTTGTACCGGTTTTCAATCTCAAGACCTTGCCATCAATCATTCATGTTGCTAAAATAGGGTGCTCTTCAAAAGCCATGCGAAAGAAATCATGCTGATGCTGAAGCACAACAATTTTAGTGTGTCTGTGGAAGCAGAACTTTGTTGTACGTTAGGACAAGTTTGGTTCAGGGAAGGAACAGCAAGTGGTCCTCTTAGTAGACCATCGGCGATCGTCCTGTAGGCTGCCTCCGTGAGGTGCAATCCGTCCCAGGAAGCGTAGCTCGATGGGTCACTGCATAGCTTCCCCGACGGACCACCACATCCTACGCAGCATGCAGAGAGAGGTTCCTTGAAACCTGCAACAGGGTGCATTCCCTTCACCACTCACCTAAGCGGATCTTGTAATGGACGGTAAGAAGGAAGGAGCTCACCGAATTGCTTTGGGGACTCGAACAGCCTCATCGCGGACTCATAGTAATCAGCGTAGGCGATGGTTGCGTTGGGATGAAGCCCCCTAACCCGCTCTATCTCATCCTGCAGCAACCGATTGTGATACTGGGAGAACTCGTTCAACCATCTGATGCAGCCAGTTTTGGCGTCGTAATCCTCAAGCTTTTGGGTCTGGAACTGCGTCAGATACACTGGAACACATCCGATGGGTAGATTTCCTGGAACCACCAAATTTTTTGCACCGAGTTTGATCAAATCCTATCATCCAGAAATAGAGCCGCATGGGGGTGAAAGACATGTCCGCATGGTTGCAAGTTCTCGACAAAGGATCAGGCGGAACAAGTAGGCTCACGGTGATCGCAGAGCTGATCGCCTCGACCACGCTGGGCACGAAGGTCCTGATCTCCTCCACCCGCCGATTCTGGAAGAACGGGTGGTTGTAGTCATTCCCTCCGATCTCTCCCACCAGGAACAGCGAGTTGCCCAAGATCGACGGCTCTGCCATTGCTGGTGTTCAGTCAAAGCCTTGTGTTCTAACTAGATGCCATAGATGGCAGTGCAAAATTTGGTTGTTTGATGATTGATTCAGCAGTTGCTGATGGATGGATGACACACATCTGCTGTTACTGCACACATCAGAAGGTGTTCAGCATGTCTTTTTCTTCTTTTCTCCTACTCTCTCTGTCTCTCTCTCTCTCTCTCTCTCTCTCTCTCTCTCTTTCTCTTTCTCTTTCCTTCTCGTTCTTTTGCTTTAAATCTTTATTATCTTTGAAGTATTCTCTGTTATCAGTAGATTGGTTGGGTTGCTTCAAACCAAAGGGTACGGTTCTAGAATCGTGAGCTTCGATCATCTTCTACGCCCTACGCCACCATTTGTTTCGGAGAAGGTAAAAGAAGACAAAGACGAGGGAGGATCTATAATTACCTCGGAAGATTTCCGGCAGATCACTAGATCTGACATACTGATGCGCAGGGAAATGAGCCAATCAGTGCTAACCTGAAACGGATGGTGTGGAGCGGAGCAGCTGCTTGAACCACTCGATCTGAGCCTGCAGGGAGTATTCGGTCCAGGAAACATCAATCTTCTTGTCCCTGAAGAAGGAGCTGTTCAGCGCAGTGGCTCCTCCGACCGCGAAGTTTGCTCCGTGTCGGAAGTCCTCGTCGCTCCCTCCGCCAAGATACGGCCGCAGCAGTGGCACTCCCATGGCTTGCGCTGAGACAAAACGTCAGACATCGTTGACGAGCAGGCAGAGGCGGACGCAGTCTTAGACGAACAACACAAAAAGAGGACCACTGACCGATGAAATCTATGATGAGTCGGCCGTCGGAGTAGCGCCCGGTGGGGCGATGGAAGTACGTCTCGCCGTACGGGAGGCGGCTCACGGCGCCGGCTGAGTCGCCATCGGAGGCCAGTATATTTCCGGTGTCTGCAAGCGAGTCACCGAAGCTAAAGATGGATGAGTAGCAGCTGGTCACCCGATGAACGCTCAGGAGGAGGACGATGGTGATGACGACGCCAAAGGACGCCATTACCCAACTGTGTGGAGGAGCAGCCGAGGAACTAAGAAACTCATCTTTTTGCTGCTCAAAGCCATTACTTTATTGTTGCCAGCAGTAGCTGTCATCAGCTTTGTTTAGCCATAGTCCAATTGACGGTCGCTGTAAGAGGAGATGAGATTCCAGCAATCCATCCATTCTTATATAAGCTTTTGACTCGGTACCACAATCGAAAGTGAGAAGAAGACTGGTTCTTTAAGCGGCAGTTGTCATATGGGCATAGAAAGACACTAAGATACAGAGTCAGACAGAACAAAACAAAACCACAGCAAATATGATGACTGGCTTGGACTATTTTTTGGGATGCGTGAGAGATTAGGAGTACCAATCGAGAGGGCATATTTTCTGCAGGAGTTCTTGCAGGAAATGCAATCATTCATGGCTACCTCCATGTCATCTGCAAACACCTTCTCTGATATTGAGCAGAAACCTGAACTCGGTGGTGTAAGTGCCAATGAGATCAACAATTGAAAGAATTGGGTTCTAAATATGTGTGTGTCTGTGTGTGTGTGTGTGTGTGTGTGAGAGAGAGAGAGAGAGAGAGAGAGAGAGAGAGAGAGAGAGAGAGAGAGATAGAGAGAGTATATGCAGCATCATCTGATTTCCGGATTCTTAGCACTCTTAATTAGCAGACCAAACTCAGACAAAGCATTGAAAACGACTTTTATTTTTGAAGGGCAAAATGATTACAAATTAAACTTAGAATTGGAAAGCATAGAATGGCTCAAATAATTGTAGAGACTCGACTCACAGCCTTGTTTTTATTATTGCCTTATGCTTCATTTCGATAACAAATCGGGTTTTGGCACTTCACTTAAATTAAAGCCTACTGGATTTCGATGGCAGGTTGGGCGGCATCTTCTTCCTTCTCCTATCAGTGTGCTCGCACAACATGGAATCCAATGCTGCCACCGCATCCACAACGTGCTTCCCTTTGTTCAGCATTATGCAGCTCGCCCTGCACATATCCATCCTTCAGATTCGGTACAATGCTGTGTAGATTATCATCAGAATCTAAGCAGTAGATTATTACCACAAGATTGCCAACTTACTTCATTGCATTCGCTACATCTGTGATCTCAGCTCTGGATGGGAACCCGGACTTGATGAGAATGTCCAAAACCTCGGTCGCCCATGTCACCGGAATGTGAGCAGCACTGCAGACGGCCATGATCTCTTTCTGGATCTCACCCAATTGATCCCACCCACACTCCACCATGAGGTCTCCTCTAGCAATCATAACCCCTATCGGGTTCGATGACTGCATTGCCTGCAGCAACAACTGAGGTAGATTGTCGACAGCTTCCCTCGTCTCAATCTTCAGCATCAGCCCCAGCGCCGGGACCTTCCTCTTCTCAAGCTCCCGCTGCACGCTGGCCATGTCGTTCGCATCCCTGATGAAGGAAATGCCGACGATGTCAGCGTTGGCGGCAACGAAGTGGAGGTCCACAAGGTCTTTGGAGGTCAGACCTCTGAGTAACTTGGTGTCGCTCTTCGGCAGGTTGATCGACTTCTTAGTGCCAAGTTTGGATCCCATTGCGTTGGCCTGAACGATCATGACTACTATCGCATTGCTGTTCTTAGCCTGAATCATACCCCAGATTTTGCCATCATCAAACGCGATCGGCTCACCTGGTTTGACGGAGTTGAAGATGTGGTCACTGGAGCATGTTATGATGGTTGAATCGTGTCTGTCGTCATGGAGATCGTTCTCAGCTACGCAGCAGCTTCTAGTGAGAGTGAGCACGTCTCCTGTCTCGACTGTGATATGTCTCTCTACTGTGAGTATCTTCAAGATCTGCCCGGAAACCTTCTTGTCTTCCTTGTCAACATGAAGTGTCCCACCCAAACTTATGTGAGCAGCTTCTGAACACTCCGCTACATAGCCAGAACCATCGAGACAGTACTTCTCCACCACCATGACCGGTCTTCTTCCACCGGTGGGATCGACGAAGCTCACCGTGTCGCCCACCCTGAGCTCACCGAAAAGCTCTTGGTCGATGCGAAGAATGGCATGGCATGATTCGTTAGACGGAGGGCTCCTTCCGTCGCAGCACAGCCAAATCCGAGCCGGGGAAAGCATGTCACCGCTGTCATCAGATTCCGGGGAAACAACTGCGGCGATCTTATTCACAAACAGAGAGGCAGTCCTCAGCTTCGGCCCTGCGAGATCCATCAGTACCCGACATGATTTGCCCAACGATGCTGAGCTTTGTCGGGCGATCCTGACGATCTCACTCCACACGGTGGGATCGTCGTGTGCGCAATTGATTCGGATGACGTCGGCGCCAGCCTTGAGGAGATCGGCGATGAGCGTTTCGTTGGAAATGGCTTCTTTTCCTGCGGTCACCATGACATGCACTTGCCCGCTGTCTTGGTACGGACCAAACAGAGCTGTTGCATGGGAGAAGGCTCTCTCTCTCATGGCACTCGCGGCGGCCGCTCTCTCGTTTCTGCCTTCCTCGCCAGAGGTCGTAGTACCAACCGAGAGTTCCAAGAGCTGGATGATGGTGTCGATGCATGGAAGCACGCTAGGGTCTATGGATTCCAAGCTTTGGAGTCCCACAGAACAGAGGTCCTCGTTGAGCCGCTGGAGATCAAGGCATTTGAGTGCCAAATGATGGCACAAGTTCATGGCACTATCCAGGTAATTCCTGTCAGCTTCGGTTGATTAGCGTACGAAGAGGAAGGTTTATAGCACAGGAAGATGACAGACATTAATGGCCAACCTGTGGCACAGATTGAGTCGACAGAGATCTCTGTTCTCCGATGCCAATAAGCGTCTGCGCACCGCCTTCAGCTCCTCAAGAATGCTTGCTAGAACGTCAACCGGATGTGCAGAAGGCGGCTGCACATCTTCCGGTTTATGATCTACGTAATGCTTGATCGCAGAGTTTGGGGTTGACTTCTCATTGTACACGAAAGATCTGCATGATTTCTCGTACGGTTCTAATCTGGCAACAGAGATCGAGTAGCTTCGTAGATTTCCCTTCATTTGTAGAGGGAAATGCTTCATCTGATACGGGAATATGATCGTGGAAGAACAGAAACTGCGACCGCTTAGATTCAAAGTTAACATCTCTCACCCGCTCCACAGTTTGGACTCCCTGGAACCAGAAATAATTATATTTCCAATAATCTGAATATTATTAAGCTAACTAAGAACACGAAAAGATATATAAAAGAAAATTAAGAATATAAATGAATAAAATCATGTCTTATACATCACAGAAAATACATCTGATGATGAGGAAAGGGTTGCTCAGAAAAATAGAGAGATTAAACGGAGACAATGCATTAAAACGATCAAATAAAATAGGCACATAAGCTATGCTCCCATCGTCATCGATACAAGTCCGAAGCGAAGCCAAACAGCATTAGAAGTTTGGGAGAGCTACTAGATATGATCGAGTGACCTGAGTTGGTGGGACTTGGAGAAGCAGCTCGTCTAAAGCAGGCGAGAGATGTCAAACACCAGAAGCGTTGCATCCCTTTATTTATGATGGATTCACAGAGTCTGCTAAACCTTCACAAAGGAAGGACTGAGTAGCCTTCATTGGGTTCCTCCTGCGAATGAACAAAGCCCGTCGTTCCCATTGGATTCGCGTGAGTGATTGATCGGCGAGTAGATCCCGTTGGAACGTGTTTCATGACTTCTCATTGCAAAAAGCATGACGAGATTTGTTCTTACAATCGTACGAGGAAATCGTGGAGGCACCCCTAAGGAGAACTCATGGGAATAAACTCACTGTACATAATTTTTGAACGTAATTAATGTTGAAATTAAACTTGTTCAAATATAATTAATTTCATAAAAAATAAATTAAATATTTATAGAAAGAGAAGTCAAATTGGTTACTGAAACTATATAAACCTCTACATCATTAAACATATAGAATTTTTGAAATGAAGAGGAATATAGAAGATTTAATCTCATCCTACTCTTCTTTTGTTTAATAACTCTATCATTTCTTTGTATAAGTTCAATATTTGGTATCAAAGCATAGTTAAGTTATGGTCTCTTCTCCAAGTATCATCCAACTCCAGATCCTCAGATTGACAAAAGAAAATTATAAGATATAGTGTATCCAAATAAAAGTTCTTTTATGCTCTTAAGATGTATAGGAGTTTGTAGAAGATGGATTTAATAAACCAAGTCTAATAGAAGAATGAGCAATGAATGCAGAAGTAAGAAAACAACACAAAGATAAAAAGAAGAAGGAGAAAAAAGTGTTGTTCACGATCTACCAAGGGCTTGATGATACAATATTTGAGATCATCGCTCTAACAAAATTTTCAAAGGCTTGGGAAATATTTTAAAAAGTATTCGATGGTGTTGATAAGGTAAATAAACTTCGTCTACAAGTTTTACAAGTTGAGTTTGAAAAATTAAAATGAGGTACTTCTGAAACTATTTTTGATTACTTCTTAAAAATCATTTCTATTGTTCATTAAATGAGATGAAATGGTGAACAAATAAGTGATCAAAGAGTAATAGAAAAAATACTGAGATATTATTGTTGTGATTGAAGAATCTAAAGATTTAAAAAATGTCTTTAGAAAAAAGGCTTATAAAAAGAGGTGAAGACAAAACTATGGAGCAAACACTACAAACCAAGTTTACTTTGGAAAATAAAGGTGAATCAAATTCTCAAAAAGGAAGAGGACGTGGACAAAGAGCAAGAGGAGATAGAAATCAAATCAATCAAATCTCCAAACAATAAAAGTAATGAAGAAAATTCTAGCAAAATATGCTGAGGTTATGGTTGAGGACGTGATCGAGGTTATGGATGTGACAAAAATTATAAAAGGTCTAAAATACAATACTATATTTACAAAGAGAATGAACATTACTCCTATAAATATTATTATAATCCTAATAATCAAGGTGATAAGATAAATTTTGTTAATGAAAAAAAGAATGAAAATCAAGTTTTACTAATAAATAATGATAATTTAAAAGAGGATCAGTCTATGATATGATATCTAGATACATGAGCCTCAAATCACTTGTGTGACATCAAAGTGCTATTTTCAGAAATGGATACAAGTTATTTTAGGAATATTACATTTGGTTATCTATCTCAAAGACCAGTAAGAGGCAAAGGTAAATTTTTTCTTAGACTTAAAAGTGGCAAAGAATTATGCGTTTTAGATATTTATTATGTTCCTAATTAAAAAATAATATTCTAAGTATGGGATAATTACTTGAAAAAGATTATAATATTGAGATGAAAGATATGACTCTCTCAATTCATGACAAGAATAAAGCATTAATATCACATATGAAAATAACAAATAATAGAATGTTTCATTTGCATTTATGTATTTTTGATCGGTCAAATTATTTTAAAACTGATATTGAGGACATTTCTACACTATGGTATCTTAGATATGCTCATTTAAATTTTGAGGTTTTGAAATTTCTAGAGAAGTATAGTATGGTGATAAGAATGTTAAGAATTGATCGTCCATCAAAATTATATGAAGTATGTGTCATTGGTAAGTAAGAAAGAAAGTCTTTCAAAGTCAGAAGAACAAAAAGAGCATGGCATCGACTTGATTTGGTGTACTTAGATGTTTATGGCCCTATCTGTCCAGTATCATTTGGAGGAAGCATGTATTTTTTTACCTTCGATTATAGTCATAAAACTTAGGTTTACATGTTAAAAGAAAAGAAAATTTTTTTAAACAAATTCAAAGAATTTAAGGATTTAATTGAAAGATAAAGTGGTAATAAGATTAAATATTTAAGAACAGATAAGGGTGGTGAATATATATCAAATGAATTTGAAAGTTTTTGTAGAAATAATGAGATTTTACGTCAATTCACCGTGTCATATACACCTCAACAAAATTGTGTCTCAAAAGAAGCTTGTAGAGAAGAAAAATAGTGACAAGCTATAAATAAGAAGATTCATACTATTAATAAGAAGATTCATGGAAATACTACATTTCCAGAGTAAGTGGATCTTTAAAATAAAAAAAAAATACAAAAGGCGAGGTGGAGAAATATAAAGACCCGATTGATTGCAAAGGGATACAAACAATAAAATTGGATCAACTATGAATAAGTATTTGGACTGGTTGCTTGATTGGAGACAGTAAGATTACTTATCTTCTTAGCAGCTCAAATGAAATAAAATTTTTTATAAATGTATATCAAATCAGTATTTCTTAACGGAGTTCTCGAAGAAAAAAGTATATATTTCAATAACTTTAAAAGAAGACAAGCTAGATGGAACAAGTTTAAGAGAGAGGGAGAATGTTGAAATTAAACTTGTTAAGTATTATAAAGAGATTAATTTTATTAAAAAAATTAGATTAAATATCTATGGAAGGAGAAGTCAAATTAGTTATTGGTTGTTAAAGGGATTTTATGAAGAAGAATGATTTATTTTGAATATAATTAATATAATGTATATTTGGGAAGTATATAAACCACATATGTTAAGTCATGAAATATATCAGAGTTTCTAAAATTATAAAAAAATTTGAGAGAAATATAAAAGATTTAATCTTGTCTTACTCTTCATTTATTTAATAACTCTTTCATTTCTTCTGCTCTTCATTTGTTTAATAATTCTATTCTATAGTCCTAGTTTAACAATTAAGGGTAGGAGGAAAATGGTATGAGAAGTCACATGTCGTGGGACTCAAAAAGTCGGTGGGTTTGCGTGTTGGACGTGCTCTTTTGTCGGTGTGGACTCCAAGCAAGCAGGTTATGAGCTTTTCATACCGCCAAGAGAGCACACAATGATCACAAGCGGAAACACATGCCCTCTCCTTTTCTTCTTGGTTAAGTAAAGGAAATTAAGAGAAGCAGCTTTTTTTTCTGTGTACTATGCCATCATCATATGCACGATTGGAGATTTATGTCGATAATTATTCCAATATTAGGAGTTTCCTACAGCCAATTCCGCCAAGGATCGGTGATATGACATGTGGTTTTTCTCGGAACAAGCTAAGAGATTCTTGCCGATCAAAGTTAGCTTTAGACTATAAGAAGAAATATGAGGGTAAATAGGGTTTGATCCTAAAGTATTTCTTTCTATTACCCGTCGAATACTTCACATTCAAGTTTGCTAACGTTGAAAGAACAATAAATAATTCGATGAAATGGGAACAATCTTTGCCTTACACGCCACAATTATTTTGTCTCGTCGTCATTCATAATACTTGTATTCACGCGATGTGGCGGCTCACCGCGTGCCCAACGAGACAAACCGTGTCTGAAGTGACCGAAGCATCCCACCGGTCTCTTCCTCCATAGATCTCCAACAACACCCTCTCTCTCTCTCTCTCTCCCCACGCACACCATCTTACTCTTCAACAAAAGCAACTCCCCGACGCTTCTCTTCCATATCAGCAAACGACATCGCCGGTCTCTTCCTTGCTGTTCTTCTGAGTACTTGCTATAAGGCCATGGCTAAGAAGAAAGCGGCGTTGCCAGGCCGCGCATGGAGGCTGTTGCGCATGGCGCTTCTGTGGGCGCGCAAGGGCGGCGTGTTCAAGCGCGGCATCTTCGTCGACCTCCGCATCGTCCCCGGCTACCTCAAGAGCCTCAAACCCGGCGGCCGCGGCTCTGACAGGCTTCACTTCGGGGAGCGCGAGTTCTCCTTCGAGGAGACACCGGCTTTCCGCTTCAAGACGCCTTCCGTGCGGCTTCTCCGCATCCCCTGCATCACTCCGGCCGAGGACTTGGATACGGAGGACGACGATCTCATCTTCGCCAAGCTTGACAGGAATAGTTACTTACCGGATAAGCATGAGACGAAAGAGGCGAGCGAGATCGGCTGCGAGGATGACGACGACGACAATGCGGTACGGGAATGCGAGGATCTGGCGGGGCTGGAGGAAGAAGATGAGATCGACAGGAAGGCGGAGCAGTTCATAGCAAAGTTTTACGAGCAGGTGAAGATGCAGCGGCAGATCTCATGGCTTCAGTACAACGAGATGCTCCTCAGAGGCGTGAATTGATTGACTTGCTTGGCTCGGAATCATCGTTCATCATATATCCTGTTTGATTTGTTTTGTGTTTGCTGGTGGATCTTTTCGTTGCGGCGTCGGTGTAAATATTAAGAAGCGGGATTTGGTTATATTCTTTTTGTTTATCTGAATAAAAGACTTCATTCTTTTTTACACATGCCATTTCTGCGAAGCTATTCGGGATTGTGAACAATATATGTTCCCTAAAGAAGAGCAAATTAAAGTATTGTGATATATTGTGAAAGAGATAAAATTGAGATAATAGTATTTATACACAGAGAGATTTTTCCTATCATGAACAATTAAATCAGTTATTTAAATTTGAGATTGTCTTTATTATGATCGATCAACAGTATGTAACTTACTGCTAACACCTTTCGTAGATCAGAGCTCGGAGCGTGTCGTCGCAACAGAAGCCTAGAAGCTGGATGACGTTCACATCGTAGCAGAAGTCTACAAGTCAGATGATGTTCACATGGTGAATTCAACCGATGGTGGCCACTTCGTTCACGAAGTCTTGGCTATCGCCTTTGGTCTTCTCCAATACCTTGGCAGCCACCAGAAGTCCATTTGGGAGCTTCCCCTTCGCCTAGACTAGGCGGCTTTCACTGTAGGTCCTTGTCGCCTGGACGAGGTGACGTCTACGCTGCCTCGTCCCTCTATACTCTTCCTCCAACAGAGGAGCTCTCCAGTGACACCCTCGTTGGTCGCCTTCGTGTATCGTTTGAGAAGAACGGTGGCAAGCGCGTTGGACACAACCAACTAATCTCCCTACACATGACCTATACATGAATAGCATTTCCCTCTAACCGAACTCTCAGATGACAACCAGAGTCAACTCCAGCAGGAACTTTTCAGACTTCCTCCTTGTTCTCCTCACACGTCCATCCTCTCTACAGTTGTGCATTTCATACACTGTTGGAATACACTGGAGTCCTTACCGAAGCGACAACTTGATCTTAGACGTCCACAAGTGCTGCACTTGCTTGGTTGAGTGCCTGGTTTGCCTGTTGTGAGCTGCTCTTCCCCGCAGATAATGTTGGGAAAAACATATTAAAACGAAATATTTTTTTTTTTCTCTTTATGTATTAAAATAAATTTTTCATCAAAATATCAACTTGATATCAAAATATAAATATCAACTAGAACAACATAAACAACAAAACAATAAATCACTCAAACTTTCACTATTAATAATAATGATAACATGTTTGCAATAAATCTTCTCTAGAATAACAAGAGGATCACAATAAGAGAATTTTCATCACATATATCTCATCATAAGAGAATTTTAGGTCTCACAAAGTGGATATAGCAGAAAAGTACATCGGAGAGGGTAAACTGCAGATCAATACCATTAGGATTGTAGAGCTTGCTGCAAGGATTTTCTGCATAAAATTTAGGCTAAAACTAACAATGTTTGGCCACTAGTCGTCAAGCAGAAAACTCAATATCCTAATCTTTCTCTCTCCTTTTTCTCTCTCTTTCCTCTCGCTATGCGTTGTCATCGTTCTCTGCACCCACGCACGCCGCCACCACTCTCTCCTTTGTCTCTCTCTCTGCGCTGCTGCTATCTCTTCTGCACAAATGCCCGTCGCTATCCTATTCTTTTGCCTTTTAATTAATGATTTGAGCTCAAAAAACCCAATTGTTCAAGCCCACATATGGGCTGAACCCAACAATTCTCCCCCTCTAGCTCATATGGTGGGCTGTATTAAGCCCGCTCTTCACCTACATGTTTCAAACTTCTCCTTAGGCAAAGACTTTGTCAATATATCTGATCCATTCTCATTAGTATGTACCTTTTCCTGATCCTAAAGTATTTCTTTCTATTACCCGTCGAATACTTCACATTCAAGTTTGCTAACGTTGAAAGAACAATAAATAATTCGATGAAATGGGAACAATCTTTGCCTTACACGCCACAATTATTTTGTCTCGTCGTCATTCATAATACTTGTATTCACGCGATGTGGCGGCTCACCGCGTGCCCAACGAGACAAACCGTGTCTGAAGTGACCGAAGCATCCCACCGGTCTCTTCCTCCATAGATCTCCAACAACACCCTCTCTCTCTCTCTCTCTCTCTCTCTCTCTCTCTCTCTCTCTCTCTCTCTCTCTATCAATGTATAAATATATCCCACGCACACCATCTTACTCTTCAACAAAAGCAACTCCCCGACGCTTCTCTTCCATATCAGCAAACGACATCGCCGGTCTCTTCCTTGCTGTTCTTCTGAGTACTTGCTATAAGGCCATGGCTAAGAAGAAAGCGGCGTTGCCAGGCCGCGCATGGAGGCTGTTGCGCATGGCGCTTCTGTGGGCGCGCAAGGGCGGCGTGTTCAAGCGCGGCATCTTCGTCGACCTCCGCATCGTCCCCGGCTACCTCAAGAGCCTCAAACCCGGCGGCCGCGGCTCTGACAGGCTTCACTTCGGGGAGCGCGAGTTCTCCTTCGAGGAGACACCGGCTTTCCGCTTCAAGACGCCTTCCGTGCGGCTTCTCCGCATCCCCTGCATCACTCCGGCCGAGGACTTGGATACGGAGGACGACGATCTCATCTTCGCCAAGCTTGACAGGAATAGTTACTTACCGGATAAGCATGAGACGAAAGAGGCGAGCGAGATCGGCTGCGAGGATGACGACGACGACAATGCGGTACGGGAATGCGAGGATCTGGCGGGGCTGGAGGAAGAAGATGAGATCGACAGGAAGGCGGAGCAGTTCATAGCAAAGTTTTACGAGCAGGTGAAGATGCAGCGGCAGATCTCATGGCTTCAGTACAACGAGATGCTCCTCAGAGGCGTGAATTGATTGACTTGCTTGGCTCGGAATCATCGTTCATCATATATCCTGTTTGATTTGTTTTGTGTTTGCTGGTGGATCTTTTCGTTGCGGCGTCGGTGTAAATATTAAGAAGCGGGATTTGGTTATATTCTTTTTGTTTATCTGAATAAAAGACTTCATTCTTTTTTACACATGCCATTTCTGCGAAGCTATTCGGGATTGTGAACAATATATGTTCCCTAAAGAAGAGCAAATTAAAGTATTGTGATATATTGTGAAAGAGATAAAATTGAGATAATAGTATTTATACACAGAGAGATTTTTCCTATCATGAACAATTAAATCAGTTATTTAAATTTGAGATTGTCTTTATTATGATCGATCAACAGTATGTAACTTACTGCTAACACCTTTCGTAGATCAGAGCTCGGAGCGTGTCGTCGCAACAGAAGCCTAGAAGCTGGATGACGTTCACATCGTAGCAGAAGTCTACAAGTCAGATGATGTTCACATGGTGAATTCAACCGATGGTGGCCACTTCGTTCACGAAGTCTTGGCTATCGCCTTTGGTCTTCTCCAATACCTTGGCAGCCACCAGAAGTCCATTTGGGAGCTTCCCCTTCGCCTAGACTAGGCGGCTTTCACTGTAGGTCCTTGTCGCCTGGACGAGGTGACGTCTACGCTGCCTCGTCCCTCTATACTCTTCCTCCAACAGAGGAGCTCTCCAGTGACACCCTCGTTGGTCGCCTTCGTGTATCGTTTGAGAAGAACGGTGGCAAGCGCGTTGGACACAACCAACTAATCTCCCTACACATGACCTATACATGAATAGCATTTCCCTCTAACCGAACTCTCAGATGACAACCAGAGTCAACTCCAGCAGGAACTTTTCAGACTTCCTCCTTGTTCTCCTCACACGTCCATCCTCTCTACAGTTGTGCATTTCATACACTGTTGGAATACACTGGAGTCCTTACCGAAGCGACAACTTGATCTTAGACGTCCACAAGTGCTGCACTTGCTTGGTTGAGTGCCTGGTTTGCCTGTTGTGAGCTGCTCTTCCCCGCAGATAATGTTGGGAAAAACATATTAAAACGAAATATTTTTTTTTTCTCTTTATGTATCAAAATAAATTTTTCATCAAAATATCAACTTGATATCAAAATATAAATATCAACTAGAACAACATAAACAACAAAACAATAAATCACTCAAACTTTCACTATTAATAATAATATAATGATAACATGTTTGCAATAAATCTTCTCTAGAATAACAAGAGGATCACAATAAGAGAATTTTCATCACATATATCTCATCATAAGAGAATTTTAGGTCTCACAAAGTGGATATAGCAGAAAAGTACATCGGAGAGGGTAAACTGCAGATCAATACCATTAGGATTGTAGAGCTTGCTGCAAGGATTTTCTGCATAAAATTTAGGCTAAAACTAACAATGTTTGGCCACTAGTCGTCAAGCAGAAAACTCAATATCCTAATCTTTCTCTCTCCTTTTTCTCTCTCTTTCCTCTCGCTATGCGTTGTCATCGTTCTCTGCACCCACGCACGCCGCCACCACTCTCTCCTTTGTCTCTCTCTCTGCGCTGCTGCTATCTCTTCTGCACAAATGCCCGTCGCTATCCTATCCACACCACCCCCTCTCTCTCTCTCTCTCTCTCTCTCTCTCTCTCTCTCTCTCTCTCTCTCTATCAATGTATAAATATATCCCACGCACACCATCTTACTCTTCAACAAAAGCAACTCCCCGACGCTTCTCTTCCATATCAGCAAACGACATCGCCGGTCTCTTCCTTGCTGTTCTTCTGAGTACTTGCTATAAGGCCATGGCTAAGAAGAAAGCGGCGTTGCCAGGCCGCGCATGGAGGCTGTTGCGCATGGCGCTTCTGTGGGCGCGCAAGGGCGGCGTGTTCAAGCGCGGCATCTTCGTCGACCTCCGCATCGTCCCCGGCTACCTCAAGAGCCTCAAACCCGGCGGCCGCGGCTCTGACAGGCTTCACTTCGGGGAGCGCGAGTTCTCCTTCGAGGAGACACCGGCTTTCCGCTTCAAGACGCCTTCCGTGCGGCTTCTCCGCATCCCCTGCATCACTCCGGCCGAGGACTTGGATACGGAGGACGACGATCTCATCTTCGCCAAGCTTGACAGGAATAGTTACTTACCGGATAAGCATGAGACGAAAGAGGCGAGCGAGATCGGCTGCGAGGATGACGACGACGACAATGCGGTACGGGAATGCGAGGATCTGGCGGGGCTGGAGGAAGAAGATGAGATCGACAGGAAGGCGGAGCAGTTCATAGCAAAGTTTTACGAGCAGGTGAAGATGCAGCGGCAGATCTCATGGCTTCAGTACAACGAGATGCTCCTCAGAGGCGTGAATTGATTGACTTGCTTGGCTCGGAATCATCGTTCATCATATATCCTGTTTGATTTGTTTTGTGTTTGCTGGTGGATCTTTTCGTTGCGGCGTCGGTGTAAATATTAAGAAGCGGGATTTGGTTATATTCTTTTTGTTTATCTGAATAAAAGACTTCATTCTTTTTTACACATGCCATTTCTGCGAAGCTATTCGGGATTGTGAACAATATATGTTCCCTAAAGAAGAGCAAATTAAAGTATTGTGATATATTGTGAAAGAGATAAAATTGAGATAATAGTATTTATACACAGAGAGATTTTTCCTATCATGAACAATTAAATCAGTTATTTAAATTTGAGATTGTCTTTATTATGATCGATCAACAGTATGTAACTTACTGCTAACACCTTTCGTAGATCAGAGCTCGGAGCGTGTCGTCGCAACAGAAGCCTAGAAGCTGGATGACGTTCACATCGTAGCAGAAGTCTACAAGTCAGATGATGTTCACATGGTGAATTCAACCGATGGTGGCCACTTCGTTCACGAAGTCTTGGCTATCGCCTTTGGTCTTCTCCAATACCTTGGCAGCCACCAGAAGTCCATTTGGGAGCTTCCCCTTCGCCTAGACTAGGCGGCTTTCACTGTAGGTCCTTGTCGCCTGGACGAGGTGACGTCTACGCTGCCTCGTCCCTCTATACTCTTCCTCCAACAGAGGAGCTCTCCAGTGACACCCTCGTTGGTCGCCTTCGTGTATCGTTTGAGAAGAACGGTGGCAAGCGCGTTGGACACAACCAACTAATCTCCCTACACATGACCTATACATGAATAGCATTTCCCTCTAACCGAACTCTCAGATGACAACCAGAGTCAACTCCAGCAGGAACTTTTCAGACTTCCTCCTTGTTCTCCTCACACGTCCATCCTCTCTACAGTTGTGCATTTCATACACTGTTGGAATACACTGGAGTCCTTACCGAAGCGACAACTTGATCTTAGACGTCCACAAGTGCTGCACTTGCTTGGTTGAGTGCCTGGTTTGCCTGTTGTGAGCTGCTCTTCCCCGCAGATAATGTTGGGAAAAACATATTAAAACGAAATATTTTTTTTTTTCTCTTTATGTATTAAAATAAATTTTTCATCAAAATATCAACTTGATATCAAAATATAAATATCAACTAGAACAACATAAACAACAAAACAATAAATCACTCAAACTTTCACTATTAATAATAATATAATGATAACATGTTTGCAATAAATCTTCTCTAGAATAACAAGAGGATCACAATAAGAGAATTTTCATCACATATATCTCATCATAAGAGAATTTTAGGTCTCACAAAGTGGATATAGCAGAAAAGTACATCGGAGAGGGTAAACTGCAGATCAATACCATTAGGATTGTAGAGCTTGCTGCAAGGATTTTCTGCATAAAATTTAGGCTAAAACTAACAATGTTTGGCCACTAGTCGTCAAGCAGAAAACTCAATATCCTAATCTTTCTCTCTCCTTTTTCTCTCTCTTTCCTCTCGCTATGCGTTGTCATCGTTCTCTGCACCCACGCACGCCGCCACCACTCTCTCCTTTGTCTCTCTCTCTGCGCTGCTGCTATCTCTTCTGCACAAATGCCCGTCGCTATCCTATTCTTTTGCCTTTTAATTAATGATTTGAGCTCAAAAAACCCAATTGTTCAAGCCCACATATGGGCTGAACCCAACAATTCTCCCCCTCTAGCTCATATGGTGGGCTGTATTAAGCCCGCTCTTCACCTACATGTTTCAAACTTCTCCTTAGGCAAAGACTTTGTCAATATATCTGATCCATTCTCATTAGTATGTACCTTTTCCAACTGTAATTCTTTTAACTCAAGCACATCACGAATCCAGTGATATCTTATATCAATATGCTTAGATCTAGAATGGTATATTGAATTCTTGGAGAGGTGAATGAC
>LVTN01000834.1:51474-70753 GCA_001649415.1 Musa itinerans | reverse complement strand
TGGTCTCCAAGCAAATATCTCCAATACCCACAATCTTAGATGTACCACTGTTTCCCATTCTGACATTACCAAAATCACCAACAGTGTAAGATTTGAAGAAATCACCATGAGAAGTAACATGAAATGAAGCATCATAGTCAATTACCCAGTTACTGTCCTGAGCTGCAAGACTGACATAACTGTCATCACAAACAATAGTGATATTATCTTCAGCAGCAACTGTATTAGTCTCTTTCTCATTTTTCTTCATTTCATTCTGTTCTTGCTTACAAAACCTATACTCTTTATTCATGTGATCTGGCCTGTTATAGTAGAAACATTTGATATCTCTTCTAGACTTGGATCTTCCTCTATAACCATTTAGATTTCTGCTATGACTTCTTCCACATCTTTCTTGTTTTTTAGTAAAAAATGCACTAGAAGAAGATTCACCATGTTCTTTCCTTTTGGCATCTTCATTTAGCAAATTGTCTTTAACCATATCTATAGTTAGAGTCCCCTCTGGCATGGAGTTACAAATTGTCACCACATATATTTTCCAACTTTCTGATAAAGAGCTAAGAAGTAATAATCCTTGCATCTCATCATCTATATTCATTTTCACAGCAACCAGCTTGTTTGCAAGACTTTAAAATAGGCTTATGTGCTCAACAATATTACCACCATCTTTATACTTCAAATTTATAAGTCTTATAAGGAGAGAAATTTTATTTCCTACTGTCTTTTTCGCAAAGAGATTTTCGAACCTTTGCTAAGCAACATCAGGTCTGGTTTTATTTGAAATATGCTTATGCAAATTTATGTTCATCCATCTTCTAATATAGGCAATAGCTTTTCTATATTGAACTTCTCATTCCTCATCGTCCATAGTAGAAGGTTTATCTTTAACCTTGATGGGCTTATACAAATCTTTGCAATAAAACAAATCTTCCATCATACGCCTCCAAGTGGAATAATTTGATGAATTCAATTTAATAATACCATCTAACTGCTCCATTTCAATCACACAAGAAAAAACTAGCACCAAATAACCTGGCTCTGATACCACTTGTTGGAAAAAACTTGTTAAAGCGAAATAATTCTTTTCCCTCTTTGTGTATCAAAATGGGTTCCTTATCAAAATACCAGCTTGATATCAAAATGTAAATATCAACCAGAACAACATAAACAGTAGAGCAATAAATCAATCACACAGTGAGACCAAATTTTTAACGTGGAAAATCTAATGCGGGAAAAACTACGGGACCGTAGTCCACCTCAAACTTCCACTATCAATAGTAATGATAATAGGTTTACAATAAGTCTTTTCTAGAATAACATGAGGATCACAATAACATCAAAATCATATATCTTGGCTCAAGAGACAACAATCCTAAAAGGAAGCACAGATGCTACCATCTTCGGCAATCATGATCAGCTCACCGCTTTCCTCCTTGACAAATAGAGACTGTCTTCTCTCTATCGCTCCGCACTAACGTCCGCTCAGCACTAATAACCTAGGATCTCACCTTCTGCGATCCTCCCCACTATGACGCCTCTAGTGTGCATTCACCTACAATGATTCCCCCTCTTCCTTATCGACCCGCTATGATGCCTCTAGTGTGCATTCACCTACAATGATTCCCCCTCTTCCTCATCGACCGTCATTGCTTGATCTATACTAGGCAACTGCCACTGCTCATGTTGAAGTGCTCTTCGCCAACAAATCTCAGTTGAGATCTATTGTTGCTTCTCTTCCGGTGGCTGCGATCTTCTGGTTGCAGGCCGCTCTTTGCTCGTCCTCATTGATTTGCTTATCTCCAGAGATAGCTATCCAGGCCAAGCACACCCGACTATGGCAGCACTCCAAGAGGCGGTCCAGCAGCAAACTTCCTTCAGCTTCTTCCTTCGTCTGTGCCTCCATGCCTCACCTTTAACCCACTAAGACCTGCTCGCCTAAATGTCTCCTTCAATAAAGATTTTGGATCTAGGGATATGAGACCTCCTAATGGGGCAAAGAAGAAGATACCTCGTCCACTAGCGATGGCATGCTGGGGCACCTGCTGTAGCCACCACGTCGCACATAGTGACCACCTACACCAAAGTATATCGAGGTGTCACAGCTCCAGGAGAGACCTGCTTCAACCTCATGTGACGCTGATTTGTGCCAATATCTTCCTCTCTGATCATTGTAGTAATTGTGCCCAAGAAGAAGCACGGTCAACTGCACCTTGTCGTAGTAATCTCCGATTCTCCTTCTATAGCTGCCGATGACTCGAATGCTCCAGCAGATATATATCCTCAATATGTTTTTATCGTCTACTTCTGATGCTCCAGTCATTGTTCCCATAGGACATCACAGCACTTCTCAACATACTGGTCTTATCACCATCAATGTTGTAGCACTCATCCCCTTCAAACTATCTAAAGGCGACAATTATGCATCTTGGCGTACATAATTTTTTAATCTCCTATTTGACTATGATTTATTAGGCTACATCGATGGCTCTATTAGTTGTCCACTGACAATGATCAATAGCTCAAGATACCCCAGTCCGGTACCAAACTCAGCCCACAAACTATGGCTATGTCAAGATCGTCTCATCCTCCAAGTTATTTAAGCCTCTGTCATCGGGTCCGTCGCCCCATTGATATCTTTGTGTACGACTACTGTAGAAGCTTGGCATAAGTTGTAAACCACTTTAGCAAATCGCTCACATACTTGCATGCTCAGTCTTCTATCCAATCTAATGAAAACAAAATAAGAGGAAAATACTATTGCTGATTATCTACAACATATCAAAGTTATCATCGATGACTTAGCTTTGATAGATCATTCGCTCAATAATGAAGAAGTCCTAGTTCATATCCTGAATAGTCTAGAAGATGAGTACAAGGAATTGACAATAGCAATTCGGGTATGCGACTCACCAATATCATTTGAAGAACTCTATGATAAACTGACTGACTATGATATGTATTTAAAATGCGAGGATAAGTTGCCTAGACCAACCATCACAGCTCAAGTTAGTAAAAAATCTAAGAGGAAGAGCAGCCAATACAATAAGAACATCAACAAAGGTCTGGCCAAGCTGTCTCCTGACCCTATGGGCCTCCAGCAAACCCCCCCTCATCCACGTCATTAACATTTCAACTATCAAGATGGCAACTTCAACCATCATCAGACCTGGTGTCTTGACCTCACAA
The DNA here is from genome assembly GCA_001649415.1 of Musa itinerans. NCBI lineage: Eukaryota > Viridiplantae > Streptophyta > Magnoliopsida > Zingiberales > Musaceae > Musa > Musa itinerans. The sequence continues at coordinate 67,567 of LVTN01000834.1, read as the reverse complement.
ATCAACAAAGAGTCGTTTGCCAACTAAGTTAGACACTCTACAAAAGTCTGTCAGTCTCGACCCCCGACTCCCTGCTCTATCTCGATGACCTCAGGAGAATCTCATGACTACTCAGACAACTAGCCAACCAAATTGGATTGTGGATTTTGGCACCTCTCATTACATCACCTCAAATCTTCAAAACTTATCTCTCCACAACAATTATGGCGAAAATGAAGATATCATCATTAGTGACGGTAACCGAATTCTCATTACTCATATTAGTTCCACAACGCTTAATTCACTTATCATAACCTTTACACTCGATGATGTTTTGTGTGCACCTCACATTAAACGAAACCTTATTTTTGTTTTTCAATTCTGCAAACAAAATAATGCCTCAATTGAATTCTTTTTTGACTCTTTTCTAGTCAAGGATTTGAGTATGGGGGCATCCTTAGTCCAAGGCCAGAACAAAGATAACATTTATGAGTGATCGTCAACTTCGCAAATAACCCAGCTCACTGTTCACTCTTCAGTTGCAACTCTAGTTGATGTGTGGCATCGATGTCTTGATCACCTCTCATCCTTTATCTAGCAAAAATTGCTTTCTCATTTTTCTCTTCCTACATTTAATACCAATAGCACTATAACTTATTATAATGCTTGTCGTAGCAATAAAAGTTATAGACTATCTTTTGGAACATCCTCCATATCTTGCTCTAAACTATTTAAAATTATTTATACTGATGTTTGGGGCCCCGCCCCAACCCCTTCTTTTGACAAGTTTAGATTTTATGTTATTTTTGTCGACTATTTCATTAGGTACATATGGTTATATTCTCTCCGCTATAAATATGAAGTTTCAATAATCTTTACCAACTTTAGAAAATTGGTCAAGAATTTCTTTTAGTCTTCCATTAGAATAGTCTACTCTGATGGCAGAGGCGAATATCAAGCCCTCATATCTTGCCTCATAGCTTGTGGTATACAATACCTCAAGTCACCCCCTCATACTCCCCAATTAGTTATTTCTGCCGAACGCAAGTATCGACATATAGTTGAAACTGGTCTCACACTTCTACATTAGGCATCCATACCATCAACTCTTTGGTTAGCAGCTTTTTAAACTGCAGTCTATCTCATTAATCGTATGCTCACTTCAGTCCTACAATACTAGTTACCATTTGAAAAACTATTCCACAAGCTTCTAAACCTTCAAAAACTCAAAATCTTTGGTTGTCTATGTTATCCATGGCTACGTCCTTATACCTCACATAAGCTAACACTATAATCTAAGCCTTGTATTTTTATAGGATACTCTTTTGAACATAAAGCTTTTCGTTGTCATGAACCCCAAACTCAAAAAGTCTTTATATCCTGTCATGTTATTTTTCTAGAGTCTTCTTTTCCTTTTCAAAATCATGAGCATCCTACTATGCAAGCTACTCTGACAAACATACATCACTAGAATATCTCTCTGGTCCCATCACACGAACCTCCCACATCACCGTCCAGTCCTTACCCTCTGGATCAACACACTCATCCAATTCAACAGCTTCTCACTCCCTCCATTATTCCTCCACTCCCTCCAGGTTTCCCCTATTGATAAAGCAATACCCTCGGCAACATCGTCATTGGCTTCATCTTCTCCTAGACCTCGTGATATTGAAGTGCTGCAAACTGGCCCAACCAATGTCAGTGACTCACCACCGACTATACCAACTAGTGACTATACCTCGTGATATTGAGGCTAGTGAGCCTACCACAATTACTCAAGCTCAAAAATCTCCTCACTAGCGTAAAGTCATGTGTGAAGAATATGATGCTCTCTTCCATAATTCTATATGGATCCTAGTACCCTTTCATCACACACAAAACATCATCGGGTGTAAATGAGTCTTTCGAATTAAGCGAAACCCAGACGGATCCGTTGATAGATATAAAGTATATCTAATAGCCAAAGGGTTTCATCAATGACCTGGTATTGACTTCATAAAGACATTTAGTCCTGTTGTTAAACCCACAATAATCCAGCTTATCCTGAGTTTGGTCACCTCAAAAGGATGACACCTACGACAACTTGATATTAATAATACCTTTTTACATAGGACTCTAAGTAAAGATGTCTTCATGCAATAACCTCCTAGCTTCGTTCATCCATAGTATCGAGACATGTCTGTAAACTGTAAAAGTTATTTATGGACTTCGTCAAGCTCCAAGAGCTTGGTATATTGAACTTGGCTTATTTTTTACAACAACGGGCTTCATCAACTCCAAGTCTGATGCTTCGTTATTCTTACGATAATGAAATTAAAATATAATATATCTTCTAGTGCATGATGATATTATTGTCACAGACTCTACTCAATACTGATGCAGGATGCAAAGAAAATATATTCAAGCCTTATTAGCAAAGACAAACATGTAGGATGCAAAAGAGGTTACAACTCCCCTCTCTACTAGTGAATCAGTTAAATTGTGTGATGGAAGTCCTACTACGGACTCTACTCAATACTGATAAGTACTTGGCTCTCACTCATCCAAATATCTCATTTGCAATCAATAAATTATCACAATTTATGCATCAACCATTTACTACGCATTGGTCTGTGGTCAAACAAATTTTACGATATCTTAAGGGGACCCTCAATCATGGTCTCTTTCTCCACAAACACACCCTGCTTCATCTCCATGCTTTTGATGATGTTGATTGGGAAGAGAACTTTGATGATAGAACATCCATGTTGAGGTATATTATTTTCCTTGGAGCTAATCCAATCAGTTGGAGTTCTAAGAAGCAAAAGATAATCACACGATCTACAACTGAAGCTGAATACCATGTTATCGCCACTACTGTTGTTGAGCTCAATTGGATCACAAATCTACTCAAAGAACTCAACGTCAACTCTACCTTTTCTCCTACAATATATTATGATAATATTGGAGCTACTTACCTATGTGTCAATCCGGTCTTCCATTCACGTATGAAACATATTACCATCGACTTCCATTTCGTGCGAGATCAAGTTGTCAGAATTAACTGTGTTTCTCACATACATACGGCTGATCAACTAGCAGACTTACTCACGAAGCCTCTCGCTTGTAAACTATTTTCATTACATCGATCCTAGATTAACATCCTTAGCAAGAGCTTAATCTTGCGGGGGCATGAGAACAGATAAAGATTTCCTTAATTGCATAAGGAAATATTGCTGTACAGTTGAGGAAAATTCTTTCTTCTCACATGTATAAAACATTATTCTCAACTATTTCAAGTGTACTTTCATCATCACAATTCAACTTATCAAGTGGAACAATGGATCGAGATTGACATGTCACCTTCACAGCTTCTTTGAAAAGAATGAAATGTTTATTCAAAAACATAAAATTAAATCATGCTTCATGAACTCGCGTAAACCTGTCAAAAGCTCTCCTACATATATGTATATGAAAGCTCTTAATATCTACACCGACGCCGCAACGAAAAGATCCACCAGCAAACACAAAACAAATCAAACAGGATATATGATGTATGATGACTCCGAGCCAAGCAAATCAATCAATTCACTCCTCTGAGGAGCATCTCGTTGTATTGAAGCCATGAGATCTGCCGCTGCATCTTCACCTGCTCGTAAAACTTTGCTATGAACTGCTCCGCCTTCCTGTCGATCTCATCTTCTTCCTCCATCCCCGCGTGATCCTCGCATTCCCGTACCGCATTGTCGTCGTCGTCATCCTCGCAGCCGATCTCGCTCGCCTCTTTCGTCTCATGCTTATCCGGTAAGTAACTATTCCTGTCAAGCTTGGCGAAGATGAGATCGTCGTCCTCCGTATCCAAGTCCTCGGCCGGAGTGATGCAGGGGATGCGGAGAAGCCGCACGGAAGGCGTCTTGAAGCGGAAAGCCGGTGTCTCCTCGAAGGAGAACTCGCGCTCCCCGAAGTGAAGCCTGTCAGAGCCGCGGCCGCCGGGTTTGAGGCTCTTGAGGTAGTTGGGGACGATGCGGAGGTCGAGGAAGATGCCGCGCTTGAATACGCCGCCCTTGCGCGCCCACAGAAGCGCCATGCGCAACAGCCTCCATGCGCGACCGGGCAACGCCGCTTTCTTCTTAGCCATCGTCTTACAGTTGTTGCAGTGGTTTAGAAGAAGATCAAAGAAGAGATTGGTGTTGTGGTTGATGATTTGGAAGAGAGAGAGAGAGAGGGTGATCTAGTCTGCCTTTGGTGAAGAGTAAGGTGGAGCGGGTGGTGTTTCTATATGTAGGGAAGCTGATCAATGGAGACGCAGACGCTCCATAGTTATAGAAGTTGGAAAGAAATGGAGTGGGATGCTTCCTTTATTACATCATACACGGTTTGTTTTGTTGTCCACGCGGTGGACGACCACATGAATTGCGCACACATTTCCTTACAGAGACAACATATATGCATTTTTTTTTTGGCTCTAAGCTGAAAGCTTAGTCCTTAAGAACATCCACAACGATCCATCCCATTGGTGACTAAAGCAGTTTGATCCGCGAAGCATAGTTACTAATATGAGATGAATGCAATGGCCATCGGTCTGGTGTTAACTATGAATTGGATGGAGCTCGTACAGCAATGCCAGCAACCAATAGTACTGACAAATCTCCGAAATATGAGCTTGCCCAGAAAAGAAGTAGACCGGCGCCTACACGGAGCTCGTGCCCACCAACTGCTCGATGTCTTGACAGCGACAGAACCCGCCGGAATTGGCGCATTCCTACGTCGAATGACACCCAAACGTCACGTTACGCTGCTCCAACGCTGCTTCGCCCGCGGTTGCTGTCCTTGACCTACCATGCGTTGGCAAGCTCACGACTTTTGGGAGCCGCACCCACCATGTCCGGTTTGTAGAGATGTTGATAGCTGTAGTGCATGCCACTCTATCTACCATTTCCATTAGCTGTTTCTTGTCCTCATGCAACATGGTTGTTGTTCTTGTATTGACTGCGATGATGATGGAGTTGTATGCCTCGATAGAGTGGAAATGACGATGCAAACGGCACACAATCACATATACGACTAGAAAAATAGGACTCGGACACTTTGTCCCCTATCAGGGACACTTTGGTGCTGACTTTTCCTTTTATATCCATAATCAATTGTATATTGATTTATTTCTTTCATGATTGATATATATTTTTGACAGAGAGCAGAATAAAGCCTCCTCCCATATGATCACTTCCAAGTGAAAAAAACAAATCATATATGCTACAATAGTAAAAGAAAAATATCACATGTATGATAGATAGTAAATAAAATCAAGTTTGGGAGATTGTATCAATGTGCTTAGAGCTTGTCAAAAGTTACATTTAGCTCATTAAAAAAAAACTGCTAAAATAACAAACTAAAATTTTTGGAATACTAACATGAAATTTGATTATTTTGGATGATAAATAAATATTGAACTTTGATCACCTCAATCACATTTAGTTCAGTTTTTACACTTCTCGATCGGAAAACCTAATCTGATGTTGCTAAATGTGAGTTCAGTAAGGCTATATTGGATTTTACTTTTAATTGTAGCAAAGACTGCCCAATCTTAAGCTTCCATTGTTCATCCAAGCAATGAACAATACATCCATAATTGATTAGACCTCCTAATTGAAACATAAAGTAGCATCAAAAGATGCAGATTGTTTGACCTCAAGCTTCCTTTTTGCACTTTTTTGTATGAGAAATAAATAGGGTATGATCAACTGGTGTAGATTTCTTGAGCTGTAGTATCAGATGCAAATACTTGGCCTTTATACCAATGAAGAAGAGAGATAGATTTAGGAACATTATAAATACTAGGTTAATAAACTACAATTCTTTGTACTTTATTAACCTAGTAAACAATTTGATCAGATATACTCCCAATTAGCTGTTCTATTTATGGGATTTTCCTAATTCTAATAGTAGGTTCATAATATAATCCTAATAAAAGGAGACATATCCCTTTTCATAATAGAATAAAAAGAGAGAATTCTAACTGAGTTAGGAGGAATAATGTTTAGTAATTAGGAAACTAGTCTTAGTTGATGCAGAATTGGAGGTAACCAAAAGAGAAATTATAAATAAAGATTCTTAACACGATCGTTACCGAAATGAAAAATTGATCAGTCGAGGCTCGAATTCAACTCAACTTGATGGATGGTTCTTTTGAGATCATACACAATAATTTCATATCAATTTTGAGATTTGAACGATGAGGATTATAAAGGGAATAAAATGTTGATGAATTTGGATCACTGATAATTGATAACAGTGAGTTCGATATCCTGTCGAACAGTATGATTGAGTTCCTTGCAAGATGTTGTTGTTGTTGTTGTTGTCATTTCAATGGTTATCGCAATCCTACCTCTAAATCTAGAGAGAGGGTTTGTTCTTCATCCACAAAAGTTTCAGCATAAGTAGTAGCTTTGATCACTATGCACGAAGGAGTGATAAGCATGAAGTACAAACACGTAAATGGAGTCTCATCTTTTCCAAGAAGATGAAACCAGATAGCTTCAGAGAAGAAAGACACAACTAATGACGAGCATCATCAAGCAGACGGGAACGGCGAGCCTGTTTCCATCATCACAGTACACATCATAGTCATCAGGGTTGAAGTCGCCTGCGACCAACAAATAAACACTTTAGAGAGAGAGAGAGAGAGAGAGAGAGAGAGAGAGAGAGAGAGAGAGTTAGAATTCTCTTAACCAAGAGGATATATGGCGCTCGGTCCTGCAATTACATGGAGAGGAGACGGCACACCTGACTTGCCATAGGTCGTGGATAACCAAAGCACAGCCAGGAAGAAGCAGCAGCAGCGCTTGAGAGGGATGAAGGCAGGCATTATTGTCATGCCTTCAAGCAGCAACAGCTTCCTATTAAAGGCTCGTGAGGTACAAAAATGTCAACCATAAATCTACCTAATTCATTCTTTCATCAGTTTGATCTTTACATGTCTTTTGGTGAATAGTCCATCCACTCTTTTTTTATGGTCATTTTTCAAGCTAGAAATGAGAAATTGATGAGAAGGAAAGTTGATGCCATGAAATAGATTCAAGAGAGATGAGGCTGCTTTACTAATGTGATTCAGATAGGGTGGTTGGATGATGTGTTTCTAGTTCTAGTTCATGAGATGGATAGGATTTGGTGGGAAAGACTGATGAACAACATTCTTGACTTGATAGAATGATTACAGCAGACACCATTACCCAAACCACCACAGTGTTTCTTGGTAGATGATGTACAAGCCTATCTCATCAAACCTAAATCCCACATCAAGCATGCCATGCATTTGGAAACTGGCCAATATCTTAATCAAAGTATTTGTTATATATCCTTAAACAATCACATCAGAGCATGAGCCTTATGAATTTTTTTTTAATGATAATTGACGAATATGAGATCCGATTTCACAATCTTATTATGTATAATCAAAGTTTTTATCAATTAAATTAGTTATCTTCAGAAAAATATAAGAATAAAATTGTCAACCGTGACATATAGTAAGTAGGTCGATTATATTATCACCGAACTAAACTATTTTTTTAGGTATAAGAAATTTATTAATAATTAAAATATTATTTTATGATATAAGGTTAGTTAATAGAGAATCCTGATGGAGGATTAATGACAATCTTGTACTCCTAATATGTCATCATGCCGGGATATGAGAATCAATTATATTAATAGATACATAAGATCGAAGGTAATAATACTATTATCCTCCCGTGTATAAAGAATACATTGTTCCTCTGAAGAAATTATCAATCTTTCCTAATAAATCTATTCATTTTAAATATAAAAAAATATTACCGATTAACATTTTATTCACTCAAGTAATGATAATGATAAGCCATCAGACTAACATTATCTCACCATAGATAAACTTGGGCCTTTGTCTTAATCCCGGTCACTAGCCCTATTTGCATTAGGATCTTATCGACTATAAATCATAGTCAACAAAAGCACCAAAACTGCTGCTAGGAAGCCACCAAAGTTAGTAGGATTTGGTTGACCATGAAACCATGACACAGAGCCAACAGAGTTATTAGAATTCAAATACAGATCCGAGCTTAATTAAATACACTTCCCCTCATGTGCACCCTCACCCATCGACACCTGCCAAATTGCACTCCCCCAAGTAAAAGAAACCCTCACAATGTCCACTTTCAGTCCTTTACGCTCTCTCTCTCTCTTAGCGCCTAAATTAATCTCAAGATTCATATGCTTTCACGCTCCCACATGCATCCCATCATCATCCCGACTCATTCATTTGTTCTATTCTATTCTTGTCCCCGATAGTTCCAACTGCACCTACTTTCCCCCCCCCCCCAAAGCATCAGATCTATGACCAAGTCACTGGCGTTGGAGAAGTTGTGATCCTTCCCACTTCATTCTAAGCTTGGCGTTTTGGTGATCGGAAGATGTTCTTCCCTGTCATGAGATTACAATAATGCAGTCGCTATGTCACCTGTAAAGAGGAGAAGTCATATGCATGTATAGATAGAGTGATAGATATATGAAGTAGTATCCAATGGGCAATTTGGATCGGCCAAACGACATGCCTAACCTTGTGATCTGTCTCACCTTGAAAAGCACTGGTGGTGGGACTGCGTTCTTACTTGTTTGAAGTTTTCTTTAATGTATTTTCGCACGCAGCATTTGTAGAAAGGAGACTTCTATATGTTCATACGAGATTTCTTTCGAATGGATCAAAGTTGTAGTAGTCTGAAATCGGTTTTAAGATCAATGATTATTATTATTGCTGCTGTTATTGTATCTTATTAGTAGCATTCATGTGTCAAATCAATGTATTATATAGGGACTCTAAGCTATCAATGGGTAAATAAGAGATGCTTCCCAAACATGCATGGAGAATCTCCCAAGCTCGGTTAGACTTTAATCAAGTGAAGTCAGCAATACTGACCTTTCCACTGGTCTTCCACATCCATCGACAGCTTGCAGACATCTTAAAATACTCAGTGCAAGAATCACCACAATGTGTTGCTTGTTCGACACAGTGGACTGTGCACGCTGTGATGTCCGACAATCCCTTGCCAGTCAAAAAGTATGATCCCGTGATTGGCAAGTCAAGGGTTTGACCATTGAGCTTTCTTGTGTTGGGATGAGGTTTCCCACTGTCTGACTCCTAAACAACACATTACGAACATAACAACAACCTATCATCGTTCAAAATTTGCTCTCAAGTTCCAAAACACTGTACAAATCAAGTTCTACTCTTCATCGACTCACTTCACCGGAATTGCTCCATGGCAATGCATGCTTCCCGCCTCCGCCGTGTCGCGGCAAAACCGCCTTTGGAACACCCCCGCCGCAGCCACGGCCGCCTTCTTTGGCACCTCTGACCCACCACCCGCCACCGTGGGAATTGATGCTGCAACTTGAGCTGCAGCCGCCACTGCCACAGCCACCTTCTCCTCGTTCATCACCGTCGCCTTAATCCTCGTGTATCCTTTCTGCAGCATCCGGTATAATACCATGGCCGACATCTTCGCCTGATCCCTCACGCCGTCCGGATCCCGGTGATCATCCGCGAACTCCAACCGGGCCACGAACCCCGTCGCCTTCTCCGGCTTATGTCTCAACGACAGAAGCAAGTACGCACGCTCCAACTCCGACCTCGTGCAGCCGTGACGGACTCCGATCAAAGCGTGGTAGTCCACGTCGACGCAGCCCCCCGCGGCCGCGACTTGGCACCGCAACTGCTGAATTCGCGCGGCGAGCGCCCGGTGCTCGACGGGGATGTCGCGGTACCGGACGCCGTGGTGGGGACGCCACGGTGGGCCCGGAAGCTTGCCGTCGCGGAGGATGGAGTCGTAGAGGAGCTTCAGGTGGTCGAGGTCGCTGAGGCTGTCGGGGAGCGCGCCGACGGCCTCGAGGAGGTCGGCCCGGGCGCGGAGGGCCGGGACGCAGAAGGGCTCGACGGCGAGCGCGCGGTTGCAGTCGGCTATGGCCTCGGCGAGGCGGCCGGCAGCGCGGTGGGCGGAGGCGCGGCCGACGAAACAGCCAGCGGCGAACGCAGCGGGGACGCCCCGCCGGCCGTCGAGGACCTTGGAGAACAGACGGGTGGCTTCCGCCGGGACGCCGGTGTCCAGTGCGGCCACGGCAGCGGTGGTCCGGCGGAGAAGGAGCTTGATGTGCGAAAGGAGCTGGGAGGCGGATTCCAACTCGGTAGGCATCGGAGCAGCGCCGTTCCCTCCGGTAGAGGCGGTGGAGGAGACGAAGCTGTCGTCCGGCCAACAGACGGACCGGCGTCGGGAGGCGGCGGCGGCGAGGCGGCGGCCGGCCTGGAGGAGCACCATGGCGTCCTCCAGCAGCCCGAGTCGGCAACAAGCGTGGCCGAGGACGAGGTACCTGAGACCAAGAACACAACGTAACGGTGAGGTAAGTTCACTGGCCGGTGACCCTATTGAATGGAGCAGCAAAAACAAACCAAAGTCGAATGGCTATGGTAAAGAAAGAGACAAAGTTGTTCGAGGAAATGTGAAGAGATGTCCTGCTTCATTTAAAGATCCTTTTGTCTTCCATTGCTTGAAACTTCGAGGAAAAGGGTTGGGTCGCATTCAGCTGCAACCAATGGAAGCAGTCTCAAAGACTCCATCAGAGTAACGAGAGAGAGAGAGAGAGAGAGAGAAATTATGGAAAGTTGACCTCAACCACAGCAATAATGGCTGAAGGACTGTGGTTGCAGTGCTTCTTGTTTGTGAGGGCCAAGAACCCCATGACTCTTGAATCAAGAACCAAAGAAACATGGAAAGAAGAGAGGGTTATGGTCTAATTTCTTTCTTTCAAGGGAAAGAGACAAATGCATTACTCGGGAAAGATGACTCCACAACTCTCTAAAACTACAAACCAATTACTTTATGGGATGTTTGAGGTTATTAGTGCATCTCATCACTGCGGAAAACGTACCTCCAATGGCCTTCGTCGCCGGAGCTCTTCGAAAGGCCCGCCAAGAACTTGCGCTTGAGATCCGAGACGGAGAAGCAGCGAAAGAAGAGGCCGCCGCCGGACCCCTCGCGGCCCGGAGAGAGCAGCTCACGGTCGAGGGGGGCGGAGCCGAGGGAAGTGGAGGAGTCGTTGTCGGCGGCGGCAGCCATCTTGCAGCTCGGGATGTAATCTTGGAGCATGTCCGCCACCTCCCGGAAGCGGCGGAGGAAGAGGAGGGAGCGGGCCTTGAGCTCTAGCGCGGCCTCGTGGCGTGGTGAGACCACGAGGGCGGCGTCGAGGAGGCCCACGGCGGTGGAGACCTTGGGCAGCTCCCGCGTCGCGACGAGGGAGCGGGCGTCCCGGAGGTACTTGCGGACGAGCTGCGCAGGGTGGGAAAACCATTCAAAGATTAGATCTTAACGCAAGGATCCTTCAGCAAAATGGTTCCCGAAACAGAGCACGAGGAACAGAAAGCAGAAAACTGATTCTGATATGAAGACCACAAGACACCGGCTAGAAATGTAGGAGAATCAGCTAGGGTTCTAATGAGAGAAGAAGAGAAAGCAAGGGCCATGAACTCTTCAGTTCTTGGTTTCCTTTAGTTCTCTTTCTTCCAAGAGAAACTTGCATCAGAGATGGAAACATGGACAAAAACCAGCAGGGAAGCGAAACCAATGCAAAACAGAGCAATAAATGCATTGCCCGTCGTCGAAGGAAATCGAACAGAGAAGACGCTTGAAAGGAGAGCACCGCCACCACCATAAGGTCTTTACCTTCCTGTTGCTCAGCCACCAGCGCGTCTTCTCCCCGGCCAGAGAAGACGAGGTCGCCATTGCCCCCAGCGACTCAACTTTCCTCCTCCCCCAAACTCTAGGCGACTCAAACACCGCCAAAACCCACTAAAGGCCTCACCTTTCCCTCGTCTGAGCTTGGAAGCCTCAAATGGCAGCTCAAGTCGAAGAAATAGAGGAAAACAACGCCACCACCTCTGTCTCTCTCTCTGCCTTTCAAACCAAACTTCGAGCCCTCACCCTCCTCGCTGGCAAATTATGACCTCTGTCTTCCCCCGCCGAACTCGAGAGAGGGATTTATAGCAGCAAGAAATCTATGGAACAAAAACAAAAGCTGACACACAGAAAAGAATATATATATATATCTCTCTCTCTCTCTCTCTCTGGACACAGTCACCATAAGTACGTCACCGGCTCCACTGTGGGCGCAGTAGGGTGGTGGTGACATGGTCGTGATAGGAATAACACCAGGTCACACTCTTCGGCCAGCTTGTGCATGAAGCAGGCGGGCCCCACCTCGGGTCTTCAATGGTGTGGGGCGTAAATTAGCAAATTCCTCATATTCCAATATTATATTTATTTCATCTATAAAAGAAATTGACAAGGGATTGATGATCATTTTTAGATTCTTGTAGGGTAAAAAATTTCAGGCATGAAAAGATTTGTGTGGGAAATTAAGAAAAAATATGGTCTAAAGGTAAGAAAATGAATCCTTCCAACAATTAAGTTTGCACTAGAGATATATATTTTGTAGAATCGATTTTTTTTTTCCTATTACATAAAATGTGAGAATTGATCATCCATTTGCTTGAGACCATTGAGTTTGAGGGGTTGGACACTTGCTGGATACGATGGGGAAAAAAGTCTTAGTCATTAATATATTTAGTAAAATTCGCATTAGTAGTATAGCTAAAATGTGAGAATAATATAGAGGAATATTTTTAGATTATGAAATACAGACTTGGTTGATTAGAGTTGATGTATCATTATTGATAATATAAATATATATGAGAAAAATATTTTTATTTCATGTAAAAATAGATAAGAATAAACATGGAAGAGTCAAACGATATGTATTAGATTTCATCCAAAAATTAATAATTTAAACTTTTAGATTATATTACTATCTAATTTTATGTATGTTAACCATACTCAATTTTAATTAAACTCATTCAAGTAAGATTGTCAATGATATCCACACTTATAATATATTTTATTTTTAAGTTTTTGAATCATTTAATGTATCGCTAATATAATTATTGAAGTATAATTCTTTTTATCAATAAGTAAACACAAGACATATGATGTCGTAGTGAGATAATTGATCTATTAATTTTGTTGAATTAAAATTATTAATCCAAAAAACTTAAGTTAAAGTTAATAATAGAACACATCGATATAAATTACAATCATACTTTAATATAATACACTTAAGACATAATTCATTCCACACAAAACTTTTAATATGACTGCCTCTAAAGAAGATCGATTCTAATATCAATTGTTAGTTGATGAACTACTAATCTCAAATATCTATAAATCACATATTGTGATCTCTAACTCGTGTAATGTATATTACTGTTCATGGACTCTTTATCGACATCCTAAAACTAAGCTTAAAGGAATTTGCTAATGGCTAAGTATCCAACGTGTGAAACCCAGTCTTCTTGCCGAGGAAGGAGGAGCTGCCACTTCCATTTATTGAGCTACCTGCTCCAGCTTGGACACCGAGTGAGTTGGCCTCATTTAATGAGGACTATGTATGGCTCCATGTAGAGAGAGACTCCACCTTCTCGAACAAAACAAAGAGAGGAGGCGCATGAGGACATGTAACCTGCCCACCCAACCATGCATGGAAGGGAACCCTACCGTCACCAAATCCTTGGTCAGAGCGTCCATTGGACCCAGTGGGTCCTTCCTCCTCTTCTTAGGCATCTACACCGAACGCAAAGGTGGCAATAATGGCCGTGCCCTACCTTCCCCGGCAGCGAGGACTTTCTCCCACATACCCATCCCTGGTCTTCTGTGTCCTCCAATTAGATGCCGTCCCCTGACGTTTGGATTCGGATGATTGAAGCTTACTTGCCCGAATCATTTCTGGGAGTAGTAGGAGTTTTGACTTTTGAGGATGCTGGCATGCTGAGCCCATCCTTGTTTCTTTTTTCTTTTACTCTGAGAGGTTATCAGAGTGGGAGACGAGAGGACATGGCGGACGACTTCTCTACGCTTCTCACGTGAGCTATCGTACCACACAGACAGAGGTGCGTCGAGATTCCTCTCCCCATCTTTCTTCTCCCTCTAGATTGGGTGTGAGGAAGTGATTGACCAGTTGGTGAACCTATGATTTTTCTTATTTTTATTAAAAACATATATATATATATATATTAAAGAAATAAGAAATGATCACAAGTTGTTTGGTAGGGATCAAACGACTCCACCAACACGGTAGTTGCAGAACTTGCAACAACGAGAGAGTAAGAGAGAGAGCGAGAGAGAGAGAGAGAGAGAGATCCCATGAGGAAATCAACATCTTTCTCGAGGAGTTGCGGTCACTCGTCAGTCTAATTGATGAACAGTAGTAATTGTCTCTTCTTCTCCATCAAACATTCTAAAACTTACCTCGTCAAGTCTCACCAATATCATGTTCAATATCTATCTTCTCATTGCATAGAAGATTCGTTGAGTCATATATGACGAGATCTAACGTTGTCTACTAAGAGTGATTAATATAAACATAAAAATTATAATCATATGTAAAAAAATTTAATGTGAAGAATTAAAATTAGATAATCATAAATTGAAGTTTAGATATAAAATATATTTCGATACCATTCAAAAAAAATATTTAATTTGTAAGCACATTCGTCATATGATCAATAAGCATACCATCATCTAATCCGAAGATTATAGTGATATCGATCTGTAAAGAAAATTAGACTTGTCTTTACCTTTCTTCCTATTCTTGTGATGAAATAAGGACTTAGGAAAGATTATAGAAAATTTATAATTATTGTCATGTATTGATTTCCTAAAAGATATTACACGTAAATGGTCTAAGATAAGTAATTAGGAGATTTTCTATTAAGGAATCACATCATACTTGATTTCTTTTCTATTGATCAATAATGATATCCAAAATATAATCAGATGTATAATATATCTTACCTAATTAAATAAAATCATATAATCTAACAATTAATATTATAGTGAAATGATAATTATCGTGATCCAAGCTCAAAATCCCTTAGATCAATTTTAAAAAATGAATGCTTAGAAGGTATTCTTTTAATTATTATCACTTTAAATAAGACCAATACAAAATTCTCATTATTTATGTGAGAATAGTGACTCAATACAATATTTAAAGCCACACTATTTAATTAACATGAGATTATTTCATAATTATAGAAAAATATTCATGTGTAAGACGTGGAGATCAAGATTAGTCTTACATTGATATGGATTGAAAAGAACATCAAATAATATATATTAGAACTTATTGAATCTCGGATTTTGATAAAGAAACCAATTAATAAGTATTTATGTTTTAATCTGCGTTTTGAGTGACGTAAGGTGCTTCGATCTAGGAGAGACAATTAAAGCAGGAAGAATCATGTTGGGCCGGAGGAAAATATGTCAGAAGATTGGACATCGGGCCGGAGGATTGGTCGACGTATCGACAGAAGGCTTTAGGCCATGGATTCGGGCATCGGGCCAAGAAGAACGGATATTGCGCCAAGGATATCGGAGTTGCGGAGTCAACTGACCGATTGGGCAATAGGCCGTAAGAGAGGACGATGTGCCGAAGAATCGACGAAGCGTCGAGGGACCAATAACATGCCGGACAACATGATTAATGCTTAGTATTAATTGTCTAGATCGAAGTATGTTTTTACATGTGCAGGATTAACTACGATAGCAAGGCATGAAGCAAAATGAAGTCTCGGAGTCAAGGACGCGATTTCGTTGGGAGTTCGAGAGTTCGTCGGAAGTTCTGTCGGAACCAGCCAAGAAGTCTCGGAGCTTGCTAGAGAAGCTCATTGAAACTCGCCAAGAAGATCATCATGAAGTCTAGGAGCTTGTTGGGAGTCCGTCGGAACATTGCCGAGAGATCGTCGGAAGTTCACCGAAAGATCGTCAGAAGCTCACCAGAAGAAACTAAGACATAGGGACTTGTTTAGCTTAGCAAATGTCTTAGGAATCGTAGTTAGCATGTAATTGGGATTGAAATTGGGCCAACCCAATTAGGGGTCAGTTGGGCCCATGTAAGGACTGTGTTGGGCCTAATGAGAGACCCAAACAATGCCCCAAGAAGTGACATTGTCGTGGCACAATCTTCGAGACTATGTCAGGCGGTGGTACCACCAGTCTGT
>LVTN01000834.1:35795-46894 GCA_001649415.1 Musa itinerans | reverse complement strand
CCAACGCAGTGTCAGTGTCAGATTGACACTATCGGTGGTACCGCCCAACGCAGGCGGTGGTACCGCCCGTGCCCGGGAAACCCGGGATGAGATGTTTTTAGGCTCCAAGTTTTTGAATCAACTTGAAGCCTATAAATACCCCTCTCATCCCTGGTTAACATACATAAGCACAAAGAGTTTAAAAGTGGAAAAACGCTGTAGAAATCTCTTGTGAGAATCCTCCTCTAGTCTAAGTGTTAGAATTCTGTAAGAGAGGAGTGAGTGCTTGTAAGGGTTGTCTCCTAAACCCGTGAAAATGAGAAGAGGGGTGTAAGAAAGAGATTGATCTTCGCCTATTAAAAGAAGATCGATAGTGGATGCCGGTGGCCTCGACGGAAGAGGAATCGGCGAAGTGAATGTAGGTCACGACGACCGAACCACTCTAAAATCTAGTTTGCATTTACGTCTTGAGCAATTTACTTTAATGGCAAATCTTTTAAGTGCTTACTGCTTTCACTTCACAAACACACGCTTTCAAAGTTAAGTTTCCGAAATCGATTTTTAACGTAAACGAATTTTATTGTACGAAGGTTTTCTGGACCGACGTTATTTTATCGCTATACTAATTCACCCCCCCCCCCTCTTAGTGCCGACCCCAGACTCTTGATCCTAACAGAACTGATCAATATCCATTCACGAGGCCCCTCTGTCATCTCCATCGCAGCGATCACCCAATGCTAATATGCGAGCTAGCCATAGGCTTGGAAGTGAGCCCACAATAATTTTTATGGTCGACGAAATAGCCCCATGAGTAAGATGCCAGCACAACATTCTTTGGCTCTGATAGTGACATTGATGATCCTTGATGCTTCTTGCTTAAGGGCTTGTAGGAGAAGACCCAAAGCCTTAGGTCTGGTGATCCCTCACTAGGCTCCTTGTCGTCCTTGACCATGTCACTACTAAAGACTTTGTGATGCACTGTGAATGAAACTTGGTCCTAGAGGGCCTCATGCATGCCATGCCATTGATCATGTTACCGCTCTACATAGAGCAGAAGTTGAATGTGATGATGCTAGTAGAGGACACAAGTCCGTAAGTGGGCAAAGATAAGCTAGTGCATTCAGAGCTTCTGAAGTCTGTTTGTAATTTGTATTGGCTATGAAGTGTTTTTTGAAATGTTTACTTATGAATCGCAAGTGAAGCATTTTCTCTAAGTCATTTTCTCTTTTGTATATCCTAAGGGACCATGAGAGGTTTTGGAGAGGTTGACCTTTGCGAACGGACATACAAGGGTATCGTATGACTTAGGCAAAACCAACTAAGTCCGTGATAGATAGAGTTTTTAAAGAATTTATCCTTGATTTTACTTAATTATTTAGTTTATTTATATTTAAATTATTTTTTAACTATTTGATTTATTTATTAATATATATGAGAGTAGTTTCATTCCTATATAATAAAAGATAAAAATAGGAATTTATATTTCTCGAGTATTTGTTTGTTGTTTTATTATTTTCTATTACACAATTGCTTTTATGTTGTAAATTTATAGCAATAGTATCGAGTCACAAATAAAACTAATAATTAACTAGTCTAAAATATTAACACTATTACAAAAATATATATTTTTTATTTTTATAAAATATTTAAATTATTATTACCATCAATTTTGCTAATAACTATACCTACCTATCCCTAATCCTTTATCTTTAATAAAGATTAAAATATATATTACCTTCGACTATAGATTCCCAAGAGTTATATTTGCAATATCTTATTCGTAATTTTACACATACCTTACATATATCACTAGAATATCACATTTCAATTTAATTATTGTTATTAATAAAAGTGTAGTAAAAAAAAAGATAATCTTAATGATAAAATATGTTAACTTTCTAAAAAATGGTAGGATTTCTCTAGTACAAAGTGAATTTGACATTTGTCTATAATTATTATATCTAACTAAAATAAACAAAATACACATAATATATCTAATATATATATATATATATATATATACACAAGTCATCGTCTGCGCTCAATAAGTATAAACTTATAGATTTATCTAGGTGAGCATGCATTATATTATATATATAATATTTTAAAATTATATGCATAGGAAATTTAATAATAAACATCACATCTTATGACTGTTTTAGTAAGTATTATCTTGCAACATAACATATGCATAATAAAGAGATAAAATTTTATGTAACTCATAATATATACATGTACTCTCATATTATGTATGCATTATAATATATATGTGCACTCATACACTACATATTATAATATATATATGTACTCCAATTTTGATCATAATATATATGTGCATTGTAATATATCCGTACACTTCGATACCACACGTATATGTATAAATAAATAAATAAATATATATATATGTATATGTATATGTATATGTATATGTATATATATATATATGTATATATATATATTATAAAGGAAAACAAGGAGTCAACTGGTTAGTCACGTATGCTAAAGATTTTTATTTTTTTGAAAAACAGAAGTGGCCCTTTCCATGGGAGGTTTTTTATACACTTGGAGTGTCTTTCATATTCTTATATAAAAAAAATATTAATCAAGTTAATTTAAAAAAAAAAACTAACGATAGATTCGTTGGTCCCTCGATAGATTCGGTGATCCCCTTCTTTTATAGGATTTAAACTGAATTATGATGATTCCGTAGGAGGGAATCAAATCAGCGGTGCTGGATTTATTTTGTGCAATGAGGATGTTGATCCATTTTTGTCATTTGGATAAGAGATATTGTGAAGCCATGACAATTTTGGTGAGATTACAAGCAGTATTCTTGGATGATTTCTGACGAGTACATGTGAAATCAGATTCTCACATACTCATCAATGTGTTGCTGAGCACAATTATCTTATCCTGTGACCAAATGTTGTTTTGGCACTGTTGGATTATTTTGATGTATATAATTTTTTTTTATAAAAACATAGAAAGAAAAATAAGAGAGCTAATTTGATTTTAAAAGAGAAGTGACCCTCTCGATCGAACTTTTTTTTTTTTTGATACACTTGGAGTGTCTTTATATAGTATTTTTATATAAAAAAATTTGATAATTCATATGTCCAAAATAATACCATTAATATGTAAATAATTTTTTATTATCTTTATATAGTATTTAATCCAGTGTTGTTATCAGTACTGCTAATAAATCCAATTATCTATTTGTACTGCCTTATCTTTAATAAAGATTAAGCCAACGTTCCTATTTGGAACAGTCGTACCCAACACAAACATTACAGAATCCGATGAGGAGATGGATAACAATCCGTGATGAACCAAGATATATACTTAATCCGACGAGAAGATTCCTTGGCCATCACAACATGAAGAAGGCCGTCGGCGATGTGTTCACCAGGAATTGCCAGACGAAGCGAACAAAAGGGGTCGACTGGTCCAAGCTGCCGGCGCATCTCCTGCGGCAGATCGCGGAACTGCTGGTCGTCGACGTCTCCGACTACGTCCACTTCCGCGCGGTGTGCACCACATGGCGGTCCGCCGCCGTCGACCCTCGCCGCCGTCCTCCGCAGCTTCCGTGGCTGCTGCTTCAACACGATCGCACCACCAACCTCCTCTCCTTCTTCTCCCTCTCCGACGCCAAGACGCACTCGATCAGGCTGCCCGATCGGGCCTGCGACTGTCACGTCTGCCTCTCCTGCGACGGATGGCTCGTCCTCAAAAAAGCCTCCTCACGCATCTGTTTGCTGAATCCCCTCAGCCGCACTCTGCTCGAACTTCCGCCGGTCTTCAATCTGCTCCGGGCGCCCCAGCTTCGCCGCTCTTATCGAGACATCACGAGCGACATCATGAAAAGGTATAACGTCCGTGCCATCGCCATGTCCTCGAATCCAAGAGCCAGACAACAGCACTGCACCATCCTGGCTAGCTTCCGCTTCATGCCAGACTTGCCACTGTTAGCATCTCTCCGCTTATCCGATCGGTACTCGTGGACCTTGGTCGATCACTCGATCATGTACGACGACGTCATCTGCATCAAGGAGACCTTCTACACTGTTAACGAAGCCGGACAGGTCGCTGTGTTCAACTCCCGCCTTGAGAAGATGGCTATGGTCGGGTCACCAACGAGAACCTCAATCTTTTTCCGGTCATGGCGTCTCGTGGAGTCGTCCGGCGAGCTGTTGGTGCTCCGCAATGTGGTCTACAGCAATCCTACAGTCGACAAGAAGAAGCCCAACCAGCTCCCTGTGTATTCGACGGACAGAGTCGAGATCTTCCGCTTAAAGTCGATCGCAGGGGAGCTCTGTTTGGTGACAACAAAGTGCTTAGACGACCAGATCTTGTTCGTAGGCTTCGGCCGCTCGTTCGCGCGGCCTGCGACCAGTTATCCTCCCGCAAGACGAAATAGCATCTTCCTCGCAAAGGAGTACGACTTCATGCGCAACGACAACCTTCTCTGTCGTATCGAATCCGGCGAATACAACTTTGGGGATGAAATCATGGAACCGCTTCCGTATGACAGAGTTGAAGACGAATCCATGGGCTACACATCCATATGGCACTCTCCAAGCTTCTAACATTAACTCCCATTGTCTTCTCTTAGAAATCTTTCGCTAGATTTGCAGGTGACGCTCCCAAGAGAATCAGACTTATAAATGCATGATTCTTTCTTATTTCTTATCATTTAATTTCCATTAATTACTTCCAGTCTTACATACAAATTGTTCTGTCCAATAGAGAACATGTACACCCTGCTGAATCTTGTTCTTGTTGGTGGTTT
This sequence comes from Musa itinerans, assembly GCA_001649415.1. Taxonomy (NCBI): domain Eukaryota; kingdom Viridiplantae; phylum Streptophyta; class Magnoliopsida; order Zingiberales; family Musaceae; genus Musa; species Musa itinerans. The sequence goes on along the minus strand of LVTN01000834.1, from coordinate 42,126 downwards.
AAATTCAAGTTCTTTGTTTGTTTGGGCTAAATCAGTATATGATCTATGTATATCATAAGCAACAACCTAATGGAAACGTTAATCTTCTCTGGGATAAATGTACTGAGCTGTTGAGTGTTTCTGAAATCATTGTATCAAGTGAAAGATCAACTGTCATCATCTATCTTGGAGAGGAAGAAGGCTGTGAGGCATGACAGAGGAAACCACCACCCAGAAACTAGTGGTGGTGAAGAGCTTGAGGCTATTGCGAAGGGATTTATATATTCATTCATCTCTCATCATCTCCTATTTCACTGTCTCAGACGCACATCAACACATTGACTGCACAGATCTAAGACTGGATTATTCGAAGAAAGCTTGCCAAAAGAACATGCATCAATCAAGCTTCTCGATGTTTCACGATCAGAACAGGGCACTTCGCATTTCGAGCGCAGTGGTCGCTGACGCTCCCCAGCAGCGCCCTGAGACCACACAGATCAGCAGATGGATCGAATGTACACATGCAATGTAAACCGAACGCCTCTTCACCTCTTAATGAAGCCGTAGCCATGGCTGCCCATGACCAATAGGTCCGCGCCCAGCTTGTCCACCATCTGACAGATGACTTCTCTTGCGTCTCCTACCGAGATCTTCACGTCCACCTTGACCTGATCCAGATTGCAGAGAACGAATCCAGCTCAAAAGTGGAAGAACACGAACAATTTTCATGGATACTGCAACCTTACGTTGCCATAATCCTTGCAGATGTTCCTGGCTTTCTCCGTGACCGAATCAGCGAGGTCTCTGCCGTATATGTCCACTGTGGCGGTCACATCTTCTGCAAAGGATCGCCCTACAAAAGGAACAACGCAGAAAGATCTTCTCCTCTACTGCAAACAGAGGATCAAGAGAGCGATCACGACTCGTACTTGTTTCTTGAACTTGAAGATCGGGTACGAAATCCTCTTGGGTACCGAACACGTGGCGTTCTCTTCCATTTTCTGTACACAGAGGGGACTCATTCGTCGTTCTGCCATGACGACACAGGAAGAGAGCTCGTACCTGTTCCATTCACTGCAGAGTAAACCGGCGGCGTAGGTCTCGCATAAAGGAGCACGATCGTGTCCTTCGCCCCTGACCCATCGCCGGGAGCAGGCCGGACGAGGTTGCGCAGGCACCACCGCAGCGCGCTCAGGCTCTCCTCGCTCTCGTCCACCGCCACCACGATCCGCCGCTCCCTCGAACTCGCGACGTTTGCCATGGTCGCAGCTCCGGATCCCAGGCCGCCGGCTCTTATAGTAGCGTCCCGGGTTTCTCCATGGGCGGGGGTTCTCCATGGTTTGGATTACGCGATCAGTTGTTCCCTCGACAACCGCGAGCAGCAGTTTTAGGCCGAGAATGTCCAGTGCGCACACGTGTTGATGAATGACTCGTCGGAACAGGTGTTCTGTGTTTGAAGGTGGTTCGCGTAACCCAGAGAAGCAAGGAAACAGGGGAAGGAGAAAGCGGTGGCGGCACACCGAACCAAGCGGGGTTGAATCCGCTATGGGAGGGTCCCATTCCCTCTCCCTCCTCGTTGACTTTGTCTCACGAATCCCAGCGATAATAACCCTACATTTATTTTACATAATGGATAAGCTATGTAAATGAAGCCGATCCACACGTGCGCGGCCCACACGCGTGCGGTAGCAACCACCTGCATGCGGTAACTACCCGCCCCGGAAATAATGCCACCGCGTCTCACACGTGTCGAATCCGTCTCTTTCCTGCGACCTCTTCTTCAGCCTCGTCCTGCTGTGCTCATCACCTTTTTAACTCGGAGTAGAAGGGGGAAGAAGAGCGAGGCATCGACAGAGGAGGAGGAAGAGAGAAAGATGACCGGCGGCAAGTTGGAGACGCGGACGCTGCTTGACGAGATAAGGGACATGGACAACGGGTGGCTCTTCGACTTCGGCCACCCGCTCATCAACCGCGTGGCCGAGTGCTTCTTCAAGGCCGCAGGGGTACCCTCGTCGTTTCCGCCTCCCGGCCTGCTCTTGTTAGTTTCTCATTTTGCTTGACGCTTTTGCCCTTGCAGATCGGAGCCGTCCAAGCGGTGACTCGAGAGGCCTACTTCACCGCCGTGGAAGGTCAGCATCGCAGACTTTCTTATGTATGTGTGCAGGTGCATCGACGGTTTGGTGTTTATGCAGGTAGTGGGGTTGATACCGGTGGGGTGGCGGACATAACTGATGGCAAGAAGAGAAGGTTCTCAGACCTTCGAGGTACTACTACTGGAACGTTTCTATACACAGGGCAATAAAAATAGTGGCTGATTGTATTTCTTGGTGTATACAGGAGAGAACTGTAAGAAGTCACTTGAAGCGATGGTAAGAACTACACTACTTACAGTCTTTTGCTGTGCAGCTGAGCACTGACCAAGTGTTGTTATGTTTCAGGTAAAGAATACTGGGAAGGAGTCATTTCAATGGGGTAACTGACGGCCTTTGGCTATGGATCTTTTATTGGTTTATTATTGGATTGGGAATTTGGTAGATGATTCTTCGCAGTTTTGGGTCTTTGGGATTCAGAAGAGAAGTTTAATCATCACCCATTAGCAAACTATTTATTATGGATATCAGCACTCTTTCTATTTCTTTCCAAAGGGACGCGTTGATGTTCTTTTTGGTCTCTCTATGCATTTCATGGTGGAGTCCGAAGGATCTAACATAGATTTGAGTCCTTTTTAATAGCTTGAACTTTTGACATTTGTGGTAACTCAATTCAAAATCTGCATGGCTTGTTCAGATTCTCTTCACTTTGATAGAAGAAATTACTAGATGTCCATGTTTTCGTTACAGACTAACAAATATGACTCCCCATTTTCCTTGTTGCAGGGATGGCTGCTGGCATGTATTCTGGCCTAACCTATGGTTTAAAGGAGGCTAGAGGTTCTCATGATTGGGTTAAGTATCGTTCCTTCCTCTTCACTTGGATGATGATGATGTGATTTCCTGATCTCTTGATGTTCTCATCTGCAGAAGAGCAGCGCAGTCGCAGGGGCAATAACGGGAGCTGCATTGGCACTGACAGCTAATGACACCTCCCATGAGCAGATCGTCCAATGCGCGATCACCGGAGCTGCGCTCTCCACGGCAGCGAACCTCCTGTCCGGCATATTCTGAAGTGGGAGCCGTGGATGACATGGCTTGGAAATCCACATTTAGGCAGTGTGTAGGCTGGCTGGCTTGTCGTAGGTAGATCTCTGGTTTTGACGACATCAGACGTTCTTTCGGTTGCATGAGGCCGCTCTGTCTCATCCTGCAGTCTCCATTTCGGCAAGCCTGTTCGTTTCATAAGGGCACTCTGTTTAGTCCTGTTTTGTTTCTTCTTTCTTTTCGTCAAAGTACCGGTGGATGGTATCCTGTCCTTTTCTACGCGTGCACTTCATTTCCTTTGCAGGTCTTCTTCCAAGAGCAGCTTTGTTTCTGCTTGTGTTGATTTGGTTGGATGTATTGTGCTTAGGTTATCTGCAACTTCTTTCCTCGTTAAGAAGATAAAGGCTGGAATGCTTTTTTTTTTTGTCTCGCGATGATCTCAGTGCTGATTTTTTTATGTTGTACATGCTTTGTGTAATATGTTTGTGTTAGAATCGGTAGTAACTATTTTTCCAACAGATGGTATCTATTCTTCGAATTAGTATAATATCTGTTTGGGAAAATTATCGTTGATGTCTGAGTCAATTCGACATGATCTAAACTCGAGGGCGTAGAGTGTTCGAGGTGGTGACTAAGGTAGCTTCAAAGTGGAAGTGTCGAGTTCTTGATGTGTTACATGCATACGATCTTTATCTGGAGGATTTTTTTCATCACCTAACTCGTACCCCTTGGGTATATTTCGTTTTGTGTCTCCGTTATACTGAATTTATCTTGATGTAGATTGGGTTTTCTCAACTCATACTTTTCGGGCACATTTTGTCTTACGTATTTGTCATTCATAGTGAATTTCTCTTGGCAAGGGTTGGATTTTTTTAACTCATATGCATCAGGAATATTTTATCCTGTATTTATATCGTAGTAAATTTTTGGTGGTGGTCGAGTTTTGTTTTACTTAAATTTTATCCTGTATTTATATCGTAGTAAATTTTTGGTGGTGGTCGAGTTTTGTTTTACTTAAACGCTTCAAGCACATTTCGTCGTGCACCTCTATCAACATATTTCTCTTTTATTTATCATGGTGGCTTATGAATTTTTCGTCTATTATGATGGGCTTTGAGTCATTCCTTTGTCATGACAGATTTTAAGTTATCCTCTTGTCATGACAAGCTTCAAGTCCTTGTTTCGTCGTGACAGATTTGGAGTACTCTCTTGTCATGGTGGGCTTCAAGTCCTCCCTCTATCGTGACGAATTTTCGATCATCTTACTATCGGTGTCTTTTGAGATTTTCACCCAAAGGGACACTTCTTGTATTGATCATAGAAGGAGAGAGATCGATATCCTCATTATAAATTTCCCTTCCTCGTATATGATGAGATTCATTCATTTATTTGAGTCGCTAGAGACTTCAGTCTCTTTAGAGCCTCTCTAGAAGCTTGCAGCCTCGCCCTTAGGGCTTCCTTAGGAGAGTTCTCCATCTTGCCCCGATTCCTAGTAGGGTGGGTCAGTCTTTGAGTCCCTCGTCTCGATGTCAATTTTGTAACAAACTAGTCATCAGTAATCTTGCACTTCCGCCTTAGGTTGTGTTATCTTTCCTTTCTCATACAAGTTCCTCTTGATCCTCTAGCTGCTAGTCAATCATGTTGCTCGACCGCCTCAAGTTGGGATATTTTTCCTTTCTCATACAAGTTCCTCATGATCCTCTGGCCGCTAGTTGGTTAAGGTTTGTTTTTCATCTTTGGACAATCCAAGAGTGGAGGAGGCATCATCCCCTTCATCGGAGGAGCCATCTCCCATGAACCCAAAAGTCTTTTGGGACTTAGAGTTTATGAAAAGTTCCTATGACTATGACTCAGTAGTAAACATGCCTCTCCTAGATCACTTATGAACTAGGTATTGAATTTCGATAGAGTTTGATCTATAAGTCCTCCAACCCGATCAATACCCTTTCAATCTCACACTTGGGACTTTTTGCTTATCTTGCAACACCTTCGAGGCGAGACTCCATCTTCCTCTCCACTCGGTGATAGTGTCCTGCCTTAAATAGTGAGGGATATTATCTTTTCAAATGATGCCCAACTCATGGTGCTACTTAATAATGTTCATCAGAGAATGCTAAGGTGTATATATTACTTCGATCCATACCCTTTTCGTCACTTGTTTTCAGTTATGCAAGGAGAAAAGTAGCCACTACCTAGCCATTCAAGGAGGTTCGAAGGTCAGTGGTGCCCCTTCCAACTACAAAGGATGGAAGGAGCACTTCTTCCTCGTGAGTTCAAGTCAAGGTTGGGGATTCAATTTCGCTTGGTTGGCACATTACATTAACACCCCTCCCTTCGTGTCGGATGAGAAGGCAGGTCAAGTGCTTCGATTGAGGGATATATTCTTTTCCTCCAAGGCAATTTGAAAGATGGATAAGGATTGATTGATCAACATGGGTCTCAACCCAGCTCCTCTAGGACCATTCCTATACCTGTGAGTTTCTCTATCCACTCAATCATCTTTAGGACATGGTTCTGAACTGGTGTCCCCTCAGTCATCCTAGCGCGGAAGAGGCTCTTGGATATCTCATATCGCTGAGTCCTTCCCTGTTCCTCAAACAAATTGCGGACATGTATCAAGGACATAGCGAGCGATCTCATCCTCGCTTGCCCCTTCTTCTAGTGTAGGCATTACTGTATCAAGGACGTACACGATTTTCTCTATCGTGAGAACAATTCTCAAGTTACGAAGCAAATCCGTATAATTTGGACCAGTGAGGCGGTTGACATCAAGTATGCCACGTAAGGGATTTGAAAGCGATATTTTTTGAAGAATAAAGATGCAACAGAAATGAATAACATGCAGATTTTGCAAGAAATAAACTATCAAGATATGTACTTCTATCTTAATATGCTCCCACTATTTTACTAGCGAGTCACGCGACACCCTCAGTACGTGAAACAGAAGTCTCCGGTAGACTTCTAGTGGTGATCAGGATCCAATCAGCATCTTAGTGTAACGTCGAGGGACTCGACCAATCACACTAAGCCCAAAAGGTATGCAACTCTTGCCGATCACAACTCCTTGTGATTCCTGTCCTGTTCGGCCTCCGAATCACCATGGTCTTGAGGGACTCGACCAACCATGATGCTCGGTTAAGTCAATACCTTCGTTACAAGATGAGTTTGATTTGATGATATATCCTTGAGGGACTCGACCAAGCATACCATGTCCT
>LVTN01000834.1:4569-24264 GCA_001649415.1 Musa itinerans | reverse complement strand
AAGTATGAAACGTTGGGCTTTTTGTTGTTCCACAACTTATAAGGAGTTTTGGAAAGTAATGGTCTTACTAGAACTCTATTCATAACATAGCATGCCATATTTATGGCTTCAACCCAAAAATATTTGGGTAGGCTATGTTTGTTTAACATGGTTCTAGCCATTTCGTATAAGTTTCTATTCTTTCTTTCTACTAATCACTTCGAATTGATGAAACCATTAAACCTTTTTCATTTTGAACAAGTTTACAAAACTTAGAGAAATACCTAAAGCAATCATTTTTGTGTGCTAAGAAGTAAGTCCAAGTATATCTACTATAATTGTTAATAATAACAAAGGCATATTTGCTACCTCCTAGACTTGATGTTCACAATGTCCATTTATACTCTGGTGTTTATGGGATAATGTGAACCTTTGCTAGAAATAGTAAAGGGAGTTATGCTTAGAGCCCGCGATGCTTTGCCCCTATGACTTTACTCAGACGTGGGTAGATGGAGCTCCTAAACATGGGAGACTTATGTTTGGTGGTCATTCATAAATGGATGGATCATATTATATTATGATACCACTTCACCTTCTATGTATTTGATATGATATACAAAGCTTTGATTATATGCTTCTATGTTTGCTTTGGAAAAGAATGAAATGTATGTAATGTTAAATGCGACATTTAAGCTTCTATTTCGTTTGTTATTGATATGCTCCGAAATATTTCATATGTTATTGATATATTTCGAAATATTTCATATGCCATTGATATGCTCCAAAATATTACATATGCTATTGATATGTTCCGAAACATTTTATATGCCATTGATATGCTTCGAAATATTTCATATGCCATTGATATGCTTTGAAACATTTTCCATTCACCCTTGATATGCACTGAAATGTTTTATATGTTATTGATATACTCCGTAACATAACATACACCGTTGATATGCCCCAAAATGCTCCTTACATCATTGATATGCTCTAATTAGTCTTTACTCCTTTGTTATGAACAAAATATGCTTCGAATGAAATGACATTATAATTCTGCATTCGTTGAGTGGCTATTTATGAACTCTTGTATCCCTGCCTTGTATTTTGCTACCTTATTTGTTTGAAATTGTCCTCTTTACCATGGATATATTAGTCACTTGTTGAGCTTTATATGCTCACTCTGTTGGTATATAAATTTTTTCAGGATAGCTTGTCACTCACTAAAATGTTTATAGAAAGCTAGAAGATTTTAGGGCAAATCTTTTGTAGTTGATAGGTTGTTGATGTATAAGTACATTTTGTGTATAATAAAATATTAACAACAAATCTGGATTGATGTTTCTTGTAAACGTTTGAAAAGTACCTCTTTTGTCGGGATTTTAGGAATGTTAAGTTTAATTTGTGTAATGATATAAACATGTAGTACATGTTAGTTTTATAATTGTATAGATTCTCACACTTATGGATTTATGATGTGGTTATGGTTTAATTGAGTTGGCTTTGGATTTTATGAATCATTAAGTGATTTGATGTATGATTATAAACTGCATAGGTTTTATGAATTATGGATTATAGAGGTGAATTTTGACTTGAATGTTTTCTTAGTACCCTCAAATGTGTGTTTGGATCTTAGATTGTTATCATATTATAATATTATTGATTTTAAGATAGGTTCACACCTCCTGAATATGAAAATTTGGGGGGGGGGCACGAGGGAGAGGTGGTATCAGAGCTTGATTTGAGAATCACTAAGATTTTTTATACACTAGATGCATAATAAAATTTGGAGGTTTAGTGACTTTTATTCAGAGATTGATAAAAAATTCTCTTTTGCAGTTTTTAGGAAGCAAGGATGATGAGGGCATTTGATTCTCTTAGTGCATCTACTACTGATCAATTGAGTGAGATTATGAGAACTCTAGAGACTATGACACAAGTGATGCAACAACAAGTCTAACAAGGAATAAATAATGGAATGGGGACATCAAACCAGTCTGAGTTGGGAATTGAATAGTTTAAGAAGCTCAGTCCTCCTAGTTTTAGTGGTGAGACTGATCCAATGGTAGCAGAATAATGGATGATGTAGATAGAGAAAATATTTGACATCTTAAATTGCCCTAATGATTAGAAGATTTCTCTTACCACCTTTATGTTAGAAGGAGAGGCTGAGCACTGGTGGAGAATGATAAAAATGATTTCTGAAGTCAAACATGAGCTAATCATATGGAAGGTATTTGTAGAAAAGTTCAATGATAAATATTTACTAGATTGCATTAGAGAGCAGAAGAAATTGGAGTTCTTGAATCTCATCCAAGGAAACTTGACAAAACTAGAAATACAAAGAAAAACAAATAAGAAGTCTCTAGATTTACTGCTTATATAACCGATGAATCTAAATATGAATCTAAATTCACTTAACTATCTAGATTTACCGCTTATATAACCGATGATGAAACTACAAAAAATAAAGAAATTTGAAAGGGGCCTAAGGCTAGCAATAAGAAGTCAGATATCCACCTTAAAACTCCAAGCATATGCTAATATGGTAGAAAAGGCTTTGATAATTGAAAGAGACTTGGAGGAAATTCAGGAAATCAGGGGTAAGAAAGATAAGACAAGTTTATCAGCAAAAGTAAGAGAGAGAATGAATCTGAAATAAAAAACAAAAGGGTAAAGGCATCTAGATTTGAGAAAGAATAGCCGTCGCAAAGGACTCAATCATGTGCAAGATGCGGGTTAAATCATGAAACAAGTTAATGTTTTTGTGTAATTGGAGCCTGTTTTGCTTATAGGAAGTTGGACCATAAAATAAAAGATTGCCCTATGAAGAAGAAGAAAGAGCCACTACCTCCTAGACCATCAGCCCATGCTAGAGTATATGGTATCATTGAATAAGATTCCAAAGCTTCTAAATCAGTAGTCGAAGGTACTATTAATGTTTTTGATAAAATACAAAAAGTTTTGTTTGAACCTAGTTCCAACTTACCTTTTGTTTCACAATATTTTGCTTGTTACTTGGGTATTCAACTTAGACCACTAGATTATATGTTATATGTAACCACTACTATTAGGGATTCTTTGACTACAAACTTAGTTTATCCATCTTGTATGATTTCTATCAGAGAACACAAACTCCTTGATTGACTTGATTCTCCCAGAGATCCGGGGTTTTGATATTATACTTAGCATGGATTGGCTATCTTCCTATCATACTAATATTGATTACAGATAGTTGAATCAGGTGACTAAAAGAAAAAGAAGTATCCCCTACCTAGAATGAATGATTTGTTGGATCAATTGCAAGGTGCACAAGTATTCTCCAAGATTGATTTGAAGTCAGGTTACTATCAATTAAAGATCAAGAAGTAGGATATCCTACAAACAGCTTTTAGAACTTGATATGGTCACTATAAATTTTTAGTAATGCCTTTTGGTTTAAATAGTGCCCCTATTCTCACTATTCCAAGTGGTAACGAGGGATTTGTAGTTTATACCGATGCTTCAAGAAAGGGCATTAGATGTGTTTCGATGCAAAAAAGGGGACAGTGATTGTTTATGCTTTTAGACAACTAAAGAGTTATGAACTGAATTATCCAACTCATGATTTAGAATTCGCAGCAATTATTTTTGCTTTAAAGATTTGGAGGCATTACTTGTATGGGCGGACATTTGAAATCTTTACTGATCACAATAGTTTAAAATATATTTTTACTCAAAGAGAGTTAAACATGAGGCAATGGAGATAGATAGAACTTCTAAAGGATTATGATTGTACCATCCATTTTCACTCCGGTAAAGCCAATGTTGTAGTTGATGCACTTAGTAGAAAATCTACAAGTTTTATGGCGACTTTAGTTGTGAAGCAATGAAAGTTATTAGAAGAAAATTATGATTTAAATGTTATGAGGAAAGGGCAAGACTCAATAATATTGATGACCTCCATCCAAGTGCAATCTGATCTCATTCAACAAATTAAAGAAAGACAATTATGAGATCCACGTTTAATCTACTTGAGGAATGAAGTAGAAAATGGATTGAAGCCAAAATTTCAAGTTTCAAAGGATAGCCTATTGAGATTTGGGGATAGAGTATGTGTTCCAAATGACCCATATATTAACAACCAAATCATAAAGAAAGGTCATAATTCAAAGTACACTGTACATCCTTGTAGCACTAAGATGTATAGAGATATCTAAAGTCATTATTAGTGGGAAGGAATAAAGAAGGAGATTGTAGTGTATGTTTTAAAGTGTTTGACTTGCCAGCAAATCAAAGCAGAACACCAGAGGTCGGGAGGTTTGTTATAACCTTTAGATATTCCTGAATAGAAGTGGGAGTGTATTACTAAGGACTTTGTTTCAGGATTACCTAGAACCTCTAGAAAGCATGATGCTATTTGGGTTATCATTGATAGGTTAATCAAATCTGTATATTTCCTACCAACTAATATAACTTATTCTCTTGATAGGCTTGCAGATTTATATATCAATGAAATAGTAAGACTTCATGGTATTCCAAAGGAGATACAAAGACTCCAGATTTCTATCTAGATTATGAAGAATGTTACAGGAATATATGGGCACTAAAGTCAAGTTTAGCACTGCTTATCACCCTCAAACCGATAGTCAATTAGAAATAATCATTCAAATACTTGAGGATTTGCTTAGAGCCTATGTTATGAATTGGAAAGGTGAATGGGATAAAGATATTTCTCTTATTGAGTTTACTTATAATAATAGTTATCATTCAAGTATTCAGATGACTCCTTATGAAGCTTTATATGGGCGAAAGTGTAGAATGCCCATATGTTGGGAAGAAGTTGGTGACAAAAAGTTATTAGCACTAGACAAAATACAAGAGACTACCAAGAAAATTCAAGTTATAAGGAAAAGGTTAAAAATTACTTATAGTCATCAAATAAGATGTGATATTGAGTTTCAAGTCAGGGATTTTGTATTCCTAAAGGTCTCCCTTTCCAAAAGGCATTGTAAGATTTGGGAAAAAAGAAAAGTTATGCCCAAGATTTATTATACCTTTTGAGGTTCTTGGGAGGATTGGTTTTGTCTCTTACAAAATTGCATTGCCACCATCGTTGTATCATATCCATGATATATTTCATGTTTCAATGCTTAGAAAGTATATACCTGATCCCTCTCATATCATTAAGTATGAGCCAATTATGAATGATAAAGATTTATCTTATGTGGAGCAGATTATTGATAAGAAAGAAAAGATCTTAAGGAATCGGGTCATCCCTCTAGTTAAAGTGGTCTGGAGGTATCATTCTGGGGAGGAAACAACTTGGGAGCTAGAGGAAGAAATGAAGAAAGCCTATCCTCATCTTTTCGTCGAAGGAGGTATGATAAATTTAGAGGACTAAAATTTTCTTTTAAGGAGGGGAGAGTGTAACATCCCTCATTTTTAAAAATTTTACAAAGGCTTGTTTGTAATGTAAGGACCTATTTGTAAATATGAGGATTATTTAATAATTCTTTTATATTAAATAATTTTATATTAAAAGTTTATGGCTAGGGACCTAAATGTGAATCTTAAAAAATTGATATAATTTATCGAAGATTCATATTAAGTTAAAAAAAAATAGAGGATATATGTCACAAGTTAATCTAAGGATGGTGCCACCTATGTTTGTTCTATGGATGATACCTAAGTTTCTTTAATGCATGTTTGCCATCTTGCAATCCTTATATTAGTTAAATCTAATGCAATTAGAGGAAAAACTAAAGGAGAACTTAACAAAGGAGTTGCAACTAGCATAGGCTTGAGAAAGAAAGGACGAGGAATTAAGGTAGAAGAAGAAGAAGCTTGCTTAGGCTTGAGATTTTGCATCAATTCCCCACGTTTGTGAATCAAATTTTTTAAGGCAAGTATTCTAACCCCTTTCTACATAAATTTTGATTTATAATTGCATCTTATTTTTATAAAATTTGGAAGATTTTGGCTTTGTACATGATATTTCTATCGGTTAGGAATAAAATTATGAATCTAAAATTTTTTTAGATTTGGCCTTTCTATATTGTTCTAGCCATAACTTTCTATAACGATCTTTGATTTAGGAAAAACTAAAGTCATCCGAAAATAAACTCATAGCTCTTTCTTTTGATACTAGGATTGATAAATTTGAAATCTAATAACCTATCCAATATGTTATTTTAACTGACCCTATGAAATATGTAAAATAGAGATTGTTGGTTTTGACCTTTCAGTACTCTCTTGCTTATAACTCTTTGTCGGAAACATTGAATTATACAAAACATAATTTATTAAAAACTAGACTAATAAATATTTCTTTGCATAGTAGATTTGAAAGATTTGGAGCATAAGATATGTTCTAATTAATTCTATGAATTCTATAAAATAGAGATAATGTTCTTTGACCTTTGGTTACAACTGTTTATAACTCCTTGTTCGAAACTCCAATTCATACAAAACTTATTTATCTAAAACTAGATTAACACATCTTTCAAATGACATCTATTTTTTATAAATTGGAGTATAATTAGTGATTCAAATAGTTTATAAAACATGCCTCTCAAATTCTGCCAGAATCGAGCTTTTGTCGATTCTGCCTATTCTTGTTTCATCTCTTTCGGAAATTGATTTTAGGTAAAATCTTTACTTTAAATGAGCTTTACATTATTACTTTCAATTCTTGTATACTATTGTCCTATAAGTATTTGCATACCTGAATTTGTTATGTAAACTTTATGTTTGTATCGTAATGTTTTATATTGGCACATGCATTATGTTGTTCCACATGTGCTTCCGGTATATGCCAAGTTTTTATTCATAATTTCTTTTTGTACTTTAGTGTTTGTGAGATAATATGAACCTTTTCCGTAAATGGTAAAGGTAGTTATGCTAAGAGCTTGCGATGCTTTGCTAGCCCCCTATGACTTCACTCAAACATGGGTGGTTGGAGCTCCCAAACGTGGGAGACTTATGTTTGGTAGTCATTCAGAAATGGATGGACCATATTATGTTATGATCCCACTTTGCCTTCTATGTATTTGATATGATATCCAAAGCTTTGGTTATATACTTCTATGTTTGCTTTGGATAAGAATGAAATATATGCAATGTCAAATACAACATTTGAGCTTTTGTTTTATTTGTTATTGATATGCTCCGAAATATTTCATATGCTATTGATATATTTTGAAATATTTCATACGCCATTGATATGCTCCAAAATATTTCATATGCTATTGATATATTCTGAAACATTTCATATGCTATTGATATGCTCTAAAATGTTTAATATGCCATTGATATGCTTTGAAACATTTTCCTTTCGCCCTTGATATGCTCCAAAATGTTTCATATATTATTGATATGCTCTGTAACATATCAAATGCCATTGATATACCCTGAAATGCTCCTTACATCATTGATATGCTCCAATTAGTCTTTACTCCATTGTTGTGAATAAAACATCCTTTGAATGAAATGACATTGTAATTCTGCATTCGTTAAGTGGCTATCTATGAACTCTTGTATCCTTGTCTTATATTTTGATATCTTATTTGTTTGAAACTATCCTCTTTGCCATGGATATGTTAGTCACTTGCTAAGCTTTATATGCTCACTCCATTGCTATATAAATTTTTTCAGGATAGCTTGTCGCTCACTAAAATGTTTAAATTAGGCCGAGGCAATAGAAAGCTAGAAGATTTTGGGGCAAATCTTTCGTAGTTGATAGGTTATTGATGTATAAGTATATTTTAAGTGTAATGAAATATTAATGACAAATCTGGATTGGTGTATCATGTAAACGTTTGAAAAGTACCTCTTATATTGGGATTTTGAGAATGTTAAGTTTAATTTATTTAATGATATAAATATGTGGTATATGTTAGTTTTTTTATTGTATAGATTCCCACGCTTGTGGATTTATGATGTGGTTATGGTTTAGTTGAGTTGGCTTTAGATTTTATGAATCATTAAGTGATGTGATGTATGAGTATAAACTGCATCGGTTTTATGAATTGTGGATTATAAAGGTGAATTTTGACTTGAATATTTTCTTAGTGCCCTCAAATGTGTGTTTGGATTCTGGATTATTGGCTAGTCATAGGTGCCCTACAAACCAATTACGTGAGTGATAGCACATGTGACTTGACACAGTCTTTTTGCTTATTATTATTTGGTATTTTATCACTTTATATTGCGTGTTGCATGAATATATTGTGATATCCATAGATCTGTGTAATGGGAATCAGATCGTGATGAGATCATGATAATCAGATTGATTCACCTTTAAACACAGATTCTAAATAATCCCAGTCATAGGTTACTCGAGAGGGAGATCGAGATAACCGGATAGACTAGTGTGCTATATACCCGTCCATATAATGGATGTAGCTAGTCTCATAGATGCTTATGAGGGGACACTAGGGATACAATACATGTGCTCATTGGACAATATGTTCACTGATTGATCCGCTTACGAAATGTTGGATGGTTGATGATGCCTTATTGTCAGACAGTGATTTTGTTGCCCTAGTGGTGCATCTGGTCCTTAGATTTGAGACACCAAGGATGTCCTGTATGAGTACTCCACTCTTTGGTACTAGACTTATAGGCCTGAAAGCTCTAGATCTAGCACAACTGATCATCGGTAGTGTCAGCCAACCTTACGAGTGTTTGCTAGTCATAGGTGTCCTACAATCCAACCACGTGAGTGATGGCACGTGTGACTTGACACGTGATCTTTTTGTTTATTATTATTATTTGGCATTTTATCACTTTATATTGACTATTGCTTGAATATATTGTGATGTCCATGGATCTATGCAATGGGAATCGGATCGTGATGAGATCACGATAATGAGACTGATTCACCTTTAAACAAAGATCCTAAATAATCTTGGTTATAGGTTACTCGAGAGGGACATCAAGATAACCAAACAGACTAGTGTGTTGTGTACCTATCCATATGATGGATGTAGTTGGTCTCATAGCTGCTCATGTGGGAACATTAGGGATACAGTACAAGTGCTCATTGGAGAATGAGTTCACTGATTGATCGGCTTACGGAATGCTGGATGGTTAATGATGCCTTATTGTCAGACAACGATTCCATAGTCCCAATGGTGTATCTAATCCTTAGACTTGTGACACCAAGGATGTCTTGTATGAGTACTCCACTTTTGATGCCAAACTTATAGGTCTAGAGGTTCCAGATCTAGTACAGTTGGTCATCGGGAGTGGTAGCCAACCTTACAAGGACTATTGAGTATCGATAGAGGATTATCTACTCTCGATGTCATGAGAGGAATATCTCATGTGTTCTTGCTCAGACAAATCCCTGACCAGGGTAATTCAGATTGATAGAGAAAGAGTTATCCGCAAGAATCCGATTAGAGCGAGACTAGAGTAGAAACCGTATGGGTCTGACAACACCATGTCTGGTATACGGTCTTTGGGATACTAGATATATGAGGGACTATAGGTACATGGTAACCGAGGACAGATGGGTCCAATGGATTGGATTATCCTATATCATCTGGGGACTACGACGTAGTGGCATAGTACATCCGCAATCGATAAGTCGAGTGAATTATTATGGAGATAATAATTCACTGAGCCAGAAGGAGTTTTGACAAGTATGACTCACGGCCAGCTCGATATTGGGCCTAAAGGGTCACTCACATATGGTAGGCATCGCGATGAGTAGAGGTTCGGATATGAGATATTCGTCGGAGCCCCTATCTTATTGGATATCTAATAAGCCCCTGAATTATTGGATCCTATGGATGAGATCCAATAAGAGCCCATGAGAGATTATTAGATAGAGATCCACTAATCGAAGAGGCTTAGGTAGTTCGATGGAGATCCAATACCCAATAGGGTAGGATCCATTAGGGTTAAGTTGAAAGGGAACCTCTATAAATAGGAGGGAATCAGTGGTTTATAAGCTAGATCCTTTTGGGTTACCTCTCCTATTCTCCTCCCCCTCTTCACCTCAGAGTAGACTTGGAGTTTTTGGGAGCGTCGTCGTAACCCTACTGTGTGGATCACCGCTAGAGAGGAGGGCACTTGACCTCCTTCGCCCTCTCCTAAAGATCTATAGGAATTCAAGGATATACGATCTCCCTAGGTAACATAATATATCTTATACGCAGATTTAAGTTTCGTGGATTTTGCGCATGAATCTTCGCACGACAACTAACATATATGTAGGAATTTGGGATTTTTTTTTTATGTTCTTCCACTATGCATGTGATGTCGCCTCTAAGATTTCCCAACGGTGTTGAATCTCGGATTTTGATAATGAAATCAATTGATGAGTTTATGATCTAATATACGTTTTGAGTGACGCAGAACTAGCTTTGATCATGGAGTGACAATTTGATTAAAGTAGGAAGAATCAATGTTGGGTCGAAGTGGAACATGTTAGAAGATTAGATGTCGAGCCGAATGATTGGTCGATGTGTCGGCAAAAGGCTTCGTGCCATGAGTTCGGGCATCGAGCCAAAAAGATCGAATATCCCACCAAGGAGATCGGATGTTGCGGGAAGACAATATGCCGATTGGGTAATATGCCGAAGGAGAGGACGATGTACCGAAGAGTCGGACAAAGCGTTAGATGAACCAATGACATGTCGGACAACATATGATTAATGCTTTTTAATAATTTTCTAGATTAAAATAGTTTTACTTCTAATTGGGTTGGTTTAGAATGTAATTAGACCAACTCAATTAGGGGCCAATTGGGCCCGAATTTGGGCTGTTTTGGGCCAAGTGGGAGGCCCATTAAGTGACCCAAAAGTTAGGTCAAGTGGTGGCACCATCGGTCCAAGCGGTGGAACCACCAATGGCTCAGTCTCCAAGACACAATCTCTGAGACTATGTCAGGTGGTGGTACCACCTAGTGTTAGGCGGTGGTACCACCTAGTGTTAGAGAGTACTAGCGATGGTACTACCAATATCCCGAAATCTTGGGGATTTAAATTTTTGGCTCTAAATTTGAATCCATTTGTGGCTATAAATACCCCACTCATCTCTACTCGATAAACACAAGAATTGAGAGCAAAAAAAGAAGGAAAATACTATTGTAATATTATGATAACTCCTCTCAAGCTCCAAGTGTTGGGTGAAGTTTAAGAGAGGGGTGAGTGGTTGTAAAGGTTATCTCCTAAACCTGTGAAAAGGAGAAAATGGGTGTAAAAGGGTAGTTGATCTTTGTCCATTGAAAGAAGATTGGTAGTGGAAGCCGGTGGCCTCGAGTGAAGAGGAATTGAGAGTGGATATAGGTCACGACGACCGAAGCACTATAAAACTCGGTTTGCATTTCTTTCATCCTTTTTATTCTCATATTGTAAACTGATTTACTTGCTTACTACTTTCACTATGCTTATGAACGCACTTTTATATTAAACTCATCTTTCTGATATGAGCTTTATTGAACGATATTTTTGAATCGTCGGAAGTTTTTCGTAAGCATTAATTCACCCTCCCTCTTAGTGCTGACATAGTTCTAACAATTGGTATCATA
Organism: Musa itinerans; assembly: GCA_001649415.1. Taxonomy (NCBI): domain Eukaryota; kingdom Viridiplantae; phylum Streptophyta; class Magnoliopsida; order Zingiberales; family Musaceae; genus Musa; species Musa itinerans. The sequence continues at coordinate 12,764 of LVTN01000834.1, read as the reverse complement.
GTCAAGTTTTTCTCGATTGAATTAACACCCAAGAGAGATGATTTTTTTTTACTTTTAAGAGGGTCTTTCTCACTCGTCCTCCTATGTTCAATGGGATGGACTACACTTATTAGAAAACTCGAATTAGTGTTTTCTTGCTTTCTTTGAACATTGATTTATGGAATATCATTGAACTTGGTTTTTAAACCCCCTCTAAATCTATGAATGAATGGAATGACTTTCAAAAGAAAAAAAATTCTTTAAATGCTAGAGCTATAAACACTCTATTTTGTGCTTTGGATAAAAATGAGTTTAATCGTATTTCGACTTGTGAAACTACACATAACATTTGGCACACTCTTGAAGTCACACACGAAGCCACAAGTAGGGTTAAAGATTCTAAAGTTAATCTTTTGATGCATAATTTTGAATTATTTCGAATGAATCCAAGTGAAACCATTGGAGACATGTACATCTGTTTTACGGATATCATCAATGGTTTAGAAGCACTTAGCAAAAGTTTTTCTAACCTTGAACATGTAAATAAAATACTAAGATCCCTTCCAAAAAATTGGGATCCAAAAGTAACAGCAATACAAGAAGCGAATGACCTATATAATTTTCTACTTGAAGAACATATCTGGTCTTTAATAACCTATGAAATGACTTGTATTAAACATGATGAACATGAGAACTACCTTCCAAAGAACAGGAAGGATTTGGCACTTCGCACAATAAAAGACCACTTGAGTGAAAGCTCAAGTGATGATGACATAGAACTTTTGATAAAATTTAAAAAGTTCATGAAAAAGACTAATTCTAAAATTAAACTTAAAAATGACACAACTTGCTATAAATCAAAAAAGCTACCAAAGAAGAAGAAAGCATTTAAGGCGATATAAGACGAATCGAGTACATCCGAATATGAGGAGTAAACCATCAAAGGCAAGGTGGCGAACTACACCTTAATGGCTTTCAACGACGAGATAAATGACTCAATCGAGACAACTAACATATATGTAGGAATTTGGGATTTTTTTTTTATGTTCTTCCACTATGCATGTGATGTCGCCTCTAAGATTTCCCAACGGTGTTGAATCTCGGATTTTGATAATGAAATCAATTGATGAGTTTATGATCTAATATACGTTTTGAGTGACGCAGAACTAGCTTTGATCATGGAGTGACAATTTGATTAAAGTAGGAAGAATCAATGTTGGGTCGAAGTGGAACATGTTAGAAGATTAGATGTCGAGCCGAATGATTGGTCGATGTGTCGGCAAAAGGCTTCGTGCCATGAGTTCGGGCATCGAGCCAAAAAGATCGAATATCCCACCAAGGAGATCGGATGTTGCGGGAAGACAATATGCCGATTGGGTAATATGCCGAAGGAGAGGACGATGTACCGAAGAGTCGGACAAAGCGTTAGATGAACCAATGACATGTCGGACAACATATGATTAATGCTTTTTAATAATTTTCTAGATTAAAATAGTTTTACTTCTAATTGGGTTGGTTTAGAATGTAATTAGACCAACTCAATTAGGGGCCAATTGGGCCCGAATTTGGGCTGTTTTGGGCCAAGTGGGAGGCCCATTAAGTGACCCAAAAGTTAGGTCAAGTGGTGGCACCATCGGTCCAAGCGGTGGAACCACCAATGGCTCAGTCTCCAAGACACAATCTCTGAGACTATGTCAGGTGGTGGTACCACCTAGTGTTAGGCGGTGGTACCACCTAGTGTTAGAGAGTACTAGCGATGGTACTACCAATATCCCGAAATCTTGGGGATTTAAATTTTTGGCTCTAAATTTGAATCCATTTGTGGCTATAAATACCCCACTCATCTCTACTCGATAAACACAAGAATTGAGAGCAAAAAAAGAAGGAAAATACTATTGTAATATTATGATAACTCCTCTCAAGCTCCAAGTGTTGGGTGAAGTTTAAGAGAGGGGTGAGTGGTTGTAAAGGTTATCTCCTAAACCTGTGAAAAGGAGAAAATGGGTGTAAAAGGGTAGTTGATCTTTGTCCATTGAAAGAAGATTGGTAGTGGAAGCCGGTGGCCTCGAGTGAAGAGGAATTGAGAGTGGATATAGGTCACGACGACCGAAGCACTATAAAACTCGGTTTGCATTTCTTTCATCCTTTTTATTCTCATATTGTAAACTGATTTACTTGCTTACTACTTTCACTATGCTTATGAACGCACTTTTATATTAAACTCATCTTTCTGATATGAGCTTTATTGAACGATATTTTTGAATCGTCGGAAGTTTTTCGTAAGCATTAATTCACCCTCCCTCTTAGTGCTGACATAGTTCTAACAATTGGTATCACTTACTACTTTCACTATGCTTATGAACGCACTTTTATATTAAACTCATCTTTCTGATATGAGCTTTATTGAACGATATTTTTGAATCGTCGGAAGTTTTTCGTAAGCATTAATTCACCCTCCCTCTTAGTGCTGACATAGTTCTAACAATTGGTATCATAGTCAAGTTTTTCTCGATTGAATTAACACCCAAGAGAGATGATTTTTTTTTACTTTTAAGAGGGTCTTTCTCACTCGTCCTCCTATGTTCAATGGGATGGACTACACTTATTAGAAAACTCGAATTAGTGTTTTCTTGCTTTCTTTGAACATTGATTTATGGAATATCATTGAACTTGGTTTTTAAACCCCCTCTAAATCTATGAATGAATGGAATGACTTTCAAAAGAAAAAAAATTCTTTAAATGCTAGAGCTATAAACACTCTATTTTGTGCTTTGGATAAAAATGAGTTTAATCGTATTTCGACTTGTGAAACTACACATAACATTTGGCACACTCTTGAAGTCACACACGAAGCCACAAGTAGGGTTAAAGATTCTAAAGTTAATCTTTTGATGCATAATTTTGAATTATTTCGAATGAATCCAAGTGAAACCATTGGAGACATGTACATCTGTTTTACGGATATCATCAATGGTTTAGAAGCACTTAGCAAAAGTTTTTCTAACCTTGAACATGTAAATAAAATACTAAGATCCCTTCCAAAAAATTGGGATCCAAAAGTAACAGCAATACAAGAAGCGAATGACCTATATAATTTTCTACTTGAAGAACATATCTGGTCTTTAATAACCTATGAAATGACTTGTATTAAACATGATGAACATGAGAACTACCTTCCAAAGAACAGGAAGGATTTGGCACTTCGCACAATAAAAGACCACTTGAGTGAAAGCTCAAGTGATGATGACATAGAACTTTTGATAAAATTTAAAAAGTTCATGAAAAAGACTAATTCTAAAATTAAACTTAAAAATGACACAACTTGCTATAAATCAAAAGTTTAAAGATTTGCTACCAATTTTAAATTTATCTAATATTTATTGTAAAAATAAATATTCCTTTTTAAGTAAGTCTAACTCTTCACACTTAGTAGAAGGAGTTAACATGCAATTATCATGCTCATTTTTTAATTTTTCAAATTCACTAGCAAGAGAAGCATAATCCTTTTTTAACAACTTATATTTTTGTTAGGACCCTTTTTATGAGCTTTTGAATAATGTTTATTGAGTCTATTTAGTTCAGTTATTTATTGAGTCTGTTTAGTTCAGTTAGAGTCAAGTAGGGTTTATTTAATATTTATTTATTATTAGAGTCCGAGTCCTAATGGACTCTAGGTGGAACTCTATAAATAGTGATGTAACCCTTTCTTAAATCAATCAATCAATCAAATGTTATTCCAGTTTGTTATGACAAACCCTAGGAGGCCGATCCCCTCGAAGCAATCATCCATTTTCCCTATTTTCTTCCATTTCTTTTACGATAAAACCTTAGGGTTTTATCATTTGGTATCAGAGCATTTTACGATAAGACATTAGGGTCTAATCATTTGGTATCAAAACAGCGATCTTTGGCGTTCTCACTATCATATGAATTATTATGAATCGTGTTGGTTTATAATAATACTGTAGGCATGAGATTGTCACATATGTACTTTTTTTTTTTTTTTGGTCATATAATCTAACTTAAAAGTCATAGTTATGGGGGGAACACACGAGCCAGAAGAATATTTGGTGGATGAACAGACGTAAATGGCGCAAAAAAAAAAAAAAAAAAAGAAGAAATGGAAGAAAATAGAGAAAAGGGATGATCGCTTCGAGGGGATCGACCTCCTTGATCACTTCGAGGGGATCAGCTTCCTTGATCGCTTCGAGGGGATTGGCCTCCAAGGGTTTGTCATAATAAACTGGAATAACATTTGATTGATCGATTGATTTAAGAAAGGGTTACATCACTATTTATAGAGTTCCATCTAGAGTCCACCAAGACTCGGACTCTAATAATAAATAAATATTAAATAAACCCTACTTGACTCTAACTGAACTAAACAGACTCAATAAATAACTGAACTAAATAGACTCAATAAACATTATTCAAAAGCTCATAAAAAGGGTCCTAACAAAAATATAAGTTGTTAAAAAAGGATTATGCTTCTCTTGCTAGTGAATTTGAAAAATTAAAAAATGAGCATGATAATTGCATGTTAACTCCTTCTACTAAGTGTGAAGAGTTAGACTTACTTAAAAAGGAATATTTATTTTTACAATAAATATTAGATAAATTTAAAATTGGTAGCAAATCTTTAAACATGATTCTTTCTAATAAGAGTCATGTTCGTAGAAAAGAAGGAATCGACTTTGTAAGTAACACTCAACAAAAGCCAACCATTTTTGTTCAAGGACCCACATTACATGTTTCCATTAAAAATAAATATAATTTTTGTGGTAGACATGATCATTTTGCATATAAATATCCATTCAAAAAGTATGGCTCACATAAATTGGTTTGGGTTCCTAAAGGAACTATAAATAATCTTATGCTAAAAATCAAGATAGATAGATCTAATCTTGAGGGATCCAAAGATAAATGGGTATATAGAATAAACCCACCCTTCTTGTAGACATCTCTAAAATTGAAAGCTAGGAGCAAAAGATGATTTTTTGATTATGGATACTCAAGGCTTATGACCGGAGATCCAACACACTTCACAAAGCTCACTAGCCAAAACAAAATAATTTTAAAAATGCTTTATGTTTAAATCATGCTTGATGATTTGATGATTTAATTATATATGATGATTTGAAGTAATGATGATTTTTGTGACTTATGGTTTATTGATCTTGATAATTTCTATGATGAAATTTACTCTTTCGGTTTTAAATGATGATGCATGTTTTGATTTGGCATAAAAAATGTTGTATGAAATCAAATCACTTAAATTGAAACAAAAAGGGGAGAATGCATTTTTCTTGAAAATATCTCGAAAGCTTTTCGATTTTTCAACAAGTGATTCTTAGTGATGAATCTATTTTATGTTATCTCTTTAATTAAGAAAGTGGTTTTGATGATTTGATGATTTGAATTTGAATAAGTTTTATCTATATCATGATCTCGAATTCTCAGAATCATCACTTGAGATTTTTTTATATGAATCAAGATCCCTTACCTTCTGTTCTCGAAAGATTATTGCATTTTATTAAAGAGAATATTTATCCAAATGAATCATGATTTTTCTCTTGATTTCTCAAAATTCATGACTTAAAATTTCTTTTGAAGATCTTTTACTATTTGATCTCATAAGATTTTTATTTTGATTATTTAAGGGGAGATTTATTAAAATGAATCATGTCTTTTGATATTCACATGATCTTTGATATTCTCTTTCATGACATGATTTTTATTATGTATAATTCCTTTGTATTAATGAATTGTATATCTCATCACCAAGTTAATTTTTCTTGATATATTTTATGTGATGATTTGATAATTGATGTAAAGGGAAATGAATTGCACCATTGTATTATTCCCCTCTTCTTCCTTCTTTTTGACAATAACAAAGGGGGAGAAAGATTTGCTAGCTTGCACAATTCAAGAAGAAGCAAAAACTTATAAACTTGCAAAAATTTCTAGCTTGCAAAGAAAGGCAAAACTTGCTAGCTTGAACATCACAAAGAAAAGCAAACATGCTAAACTTGCATATCCCTAAAACTTGCTAGCTTGCATGTTCTAAAATGATACAAATCTTGCTATCTTCTAGCTTGCATAATTAAAAATTTGTTAGTTACACTTCTCCTTTTTGTTGATGACAAAGGGGGAGAAGTTATGATGATGATATGAAATTATGCATGAAATACTCATGATTTTATTATGATGATGTATACAATGAGAAGTTATGATCTTGCATCGTAGGATGTAATGTACTTTGGTATCATGATGATTTGAAATATTTATGTTTTGGAATGATGCATGAAATACTCATGATTTTATTACGATGATGTATATGATGTATTGCATATGATGTGGTTAAAATTGTTTTAACTTGGACTAACAGGTCATCATTTATTTGAATGATGCTTGATTTCAATATGACATATTAATAGGGGGAGTTTAGTCCATCATCAATTGGTTGTTCTCATCAAAATAGGAGGGATTGTTGAATCTTGGATGATGATAAAATCAATTGATGAGTTTATGATCTAATATGCATTTTGAGTGATCCAAGACTAGCTTCAATCATGGAGAGATAATTTGATTAAAGCATAAAGAATCAATGTTAGGCTGAAGTGGAACATGTCAAAAGATTGGACGTAGAGCCAAAGGATCGATCGATGTATCGGTAGAAGACTTCATGCCATGAGTTCAGGCATCGAGCCAAGAAGATCAAATATTGTGCTAAGGATATCGAATGTTGTAAGAAGACAACATGCTGATTGGGCAATATGTCGAAGGAGAGGACAATGCGTTGAAGGGTCGGACGAAGCGCCAGATAAACCAATGATATGTTGGACAACATGTGATTAGTGTTTTGTAATAATTGTCTAGATCGAAGTAGTTTTAGTTCTAATTGGGTTAGTTTAGAATGTAATTAGGCTAATTCAATTAGGGGCCCGAATTAGGGTTATTTTTGGCCAAGTGGAAGGCCCATTCAATGACCCAAAAGTTGGGTCAAGCGGTGGCACCACCGGTCCAAGCGGTGGAACTGTTAGCGGCTCAGTCTCTAAGACACAATCTCTAAGACTGTGTTAGGTGGTGGTACTGCCCAGTGTCAGGCAGTGGTACCGCCCAATGTTAGAGAGTACTGGCGGTGGTACCGCTAATATCCCAAAATCCTAAGGATTCATTTTTTTGGCTCCAAATTTGAATCCATTTGGGGCTTATAAATATCTCACTCATCCCTACTCGGTAAACACAAGAATTGAGAGCAAAAAAAGAAGGAAAAAACTATTGTAATATTATGAGAACTCCTCTTAAGCTCTAAGTATTGGGTGAAGTTTAAGAGATAGGTGAGTGATTGTAAAGGTTATCTCTTAAACCTGTGAAAAGGAGAAAAGGGGTATAAAATGGTAATTGATCTTTGCCCATTGAAAGAAGATTGGTAGTGGAAGTCGATGGCCTCGAGTGAAGAGGAATCGAGAGTGGATGTAGGTCACGATGACCAAACCACTATAAAACTTGATTTGTATTTCTTTCATCCTTTTCATTCTCATATTGCAAACTGATTTACTAGCTTACTACTTTCACTATGCTTACTATCGCGTTTTCAAATTAAGCTCATCTTTCCGATATGAGCCTTATCGAACGATATTTTTGAATCATCGGAAGTTTTTCGTAAGCACTAATTCACCCCCCCCCCTTAGTGCCGACACGGTCCTAACAACAAGGACTATTGAGGGATGATAGAGGATTATCTAATCTTATAATCGGAGCAACTTACTCCGAAGCCTTAGAAACTATTTTTGCAAATCTGAACCTAGGTATGATACCCAAAAGTTACGAGCACTTACTTGTAACATCCCTCATTTTTGAAAATTTATAAGGACTTATTTATAAATATGAAGGATTTTTTTTATTATCTATCATAAAAAATACTTATATAGTACTTTAACAATTTAGTTTATTATATCAATATTAAATTATATGGAGGACTTGTGGCATTAGCAAGGATGAGCCACTTGCATTTATTCTAAAGTTGACACCTAAACCTCCATGCATGCTTGCCACCTCACTATTTTAGCATGAGCCAAATCTAAGTAATTTAAGGCACAATTGAGGGAAACTTTCCGGCCAACGTTAGTTCGAGAAGAAGAAGAAGAAGAAGAAGAAGAAGAAGAAGAAGAAGAAGAAGAAGAAGAAGAAGAAGAAGAAGAAGAAGAAGAAGA
>LVTN01000833.1:94438-135601 GCA_001649415.1 Musa itinerans | reverse complement strand
TTGTATATATATGTATACATTTGTATATACATGTATACATTTGTATATACAAATATTTATTTGTATATACAAATATATACATATATATACAAATGTAAATATATATATACAAATGTATATATATTTGTATATACAATTGTCTATATATATATATATACAAATGTATATATATATATATACATTTGTAAACTAGAGAAAATCCACTATAAGAATAAAGAATATACAAACCTCAGAGTCTCTTGCCCAAAACCCAAGCAATAATCACAAGAGAATAACTGAAATACAAGGATTATATCACTGTGCACAATATCCAAAATCTCCCTAAGTAATCACAGTAAACATCTACTGTAGATTCGATCTAACGTGAGATTAGAACACTGCTTAGATGATTGAGAACAGTCACTCTACGTTGTCATTGTCTTTTTCTCTTTCCTATTATTTTTTTACTTTTTTCACCTCCTTATTAATCATGATATTACTGTAGTTTTTTGCCTATGTAGCTGTAGTTTTCTCCCTATTTTTCGCAGCCATCACACCCCCCTTATTAGATCAAGGTTCATGTTAAAAGAGAGGTGGGCTATAGGCTGAACTCATGGGATATCAGGCCAATATGAAATTGGATTCTTTTATTTGGTTTAGACAACGTGACATCGAATATTCACAACAACTATATTAATATTACCATTATCATCCATAAACTCAAATAAATATGCATAAATATATACATATATACATGTATATATATGTATATATGTATATATATATATTTGTATATATATACATATATATATATATATATGTTTATATGTATATATATACATATATACATATATATATTTATATATATGTATATATTTATGCATATTTATTTGAGTTTATGGATGATAATGGTAATATTAATATAGTTGTTGTGAATATTCGATGTCACGTTGTCTAAACCAAATAAAAGAATCCAATTTCATATTGGCCTGATATCCCATGAGTTCAGCCTATAGCCCACCTCTCTTTTAACATGAACCTTGATCTAATAAGGGGGGTGTGATGGCTGCGAAAAATAGGGAGAAAACTACAGCTACATAGGCAAAAAACTACAGTAATATCATGATTAATAAGGAGGTGAAAAAAGTAAAAAAATAATAGGAAAGAGAAAAAGACAATGACAACGTAGAGTGACTGTTCTCAATCATCTAAGCAGTGTTCTAATCTCACGTTAGATCGAATCTACAGTAGATGTTTACTGTGATTACTTAGGGAGATTTTGGATATTGTGCACAGTGATATAATCCTTGTATTTCAGTTATTCTCTTGTGATTATTGCTTGGGTTTTGGGCAAGAGACTCTGAGGTTTGTATATTCTTTATTCTTATAGTGGATTTTCTCTAGTTTGCTCTGTGGTTTTTACCCTTCACGTTGTATGGATTTTTTACATAAATCTTGGTGTCCTATTTTATTATGATTTCATTTAATTCCATTGCATGTTATGATCTACTTGTATTTCTTTGTATACAAAATTTGTTCTTCTTTATATCACATCAATTGGTATCAGAGTAGGGTTTTGGTGATTTATTTTTTGTGTTCGAACATTGAGGCTAGTAGTGTTTTGTGCATGATTAACTTAAATGAAAATAATTGGATGGTATGAAAACTAAGAATGAAAGATCTCTTGTATTGCGAAGACTTGTATGGACCTTTGCAGGGAGATAGTGCAAAGCCCGCAACTATGATAGATGATGAGTGGAAGAGGTTAGATCGAAAGACGGTCAGATTTATTCGACAATGGCTCGATGACAGTTTCTTTCACCATATTTCTACTGAAAGTTCTGCATATTCTCTTTGGAAAAAGTTGGAAGGTCTCTATAAAAAAAAATAGCTGGCAACAAAGCTTTCTTGATCAGGAATCTTGTAAATCTGAAATATAAAGAGGGTGCTTCTGAGCATTTGAATGAAATGTAGAGTATCATTAATTAGTTATCCTCTATGAAAATGTCTCTTGATGATGAGTTGCAGGCATTGTTACTTCTCAATTCTTTGCTAGAAAGTTATGAGACATTGGTGGTTTTCCCTTTGTAATTCTGGGCCAAATAGTGTTGTCATCATGAGTCAAGTAACAAGAAGTTTGTTGAATGAAGAGTTGAGAAAAAAGAATTCAGCAACCTCTTAGAATGATTCGTACGTACTTATCTCAAAGAATAGAGGATTGTTGAAGTCTAAGGATAGAAGCAGTTCACGCATCAGTAAAAGTAAGTCAAGATCAAGAAAAGATATTGTTTGTTATAACTATGGTGAGAAAGGATATTACAAGAACCAATGCAAGCAACCTAAGAAGAGCAAGAAAAAGGAAAAAGAAGTGGAGTCTAAAGAGTCAAAAGGTAATACCACAACTATAGTGCAGGGTGGTGATTATTTGATTTTGTCTCCTTCTAATGATATTTTTTCTTTTGTGTCAAGATCTTGAGTATGTGATTGACACAAGTGCTTCTTATCATGCTACATAACGGAGGGAGTTTTTTGCTACCTACAGGTCTAGAAATTTTGGTGTTGTCAAGATAGGCAACTATGGCATGACAGACATCATTGGCATGGGTGATATCCACATAAAAACCAACCTTGGCTGCAAGTTGGTACTTAAAGATGTAAGGAATGTGATTGACTTGAGGCTGAATTTAAATTCAGTTTGAAGACTAAATGATGAAGACTATGATAGCAAATTTTACAAAGGGTAATGGAAGCTCGGTAATGGTTCTCTTATTGTGGTTAGTGGGAAGAAATGTCACACTTTATATAGGTTGTAGGCCAAAGCTTGTGGTGAGCAATTGAATGCTACAGAGAAAGACTTCAGCATTGAGTTATGGCATTGGCAATTGGGACACATGAACGAGAAGGCGCTGCAAGCTCTTTCCAAGAGAGATATTGCCAGACCTCAAAGGTACACGTTTGAACTCTTGTATTGATTGTTTGGCTGGTAAACAACACAGAGTTTCATTTGCTAGTCCTGCTTTGTCTAGAAAAATGCATATCCTAAACCATGTTTATACAAACGTATGTGGTCCTTTGAGGACAAAACTCCTGATGGATCTGTTAATGTTCCTAGTATTAGTGGTGCGCTTTATTTTGTTACTTCTATATATGAATTTTCTAGGAAAGTTTGGGCCTATGCTATAAAGACCAAAGATCAGGTTATTAATGTTTTCAAAGAGTTTCATGTCAGAGTTGAAAGGGAGATAGAAAGACAATTGAAATGTATAAGATCAGATAATGGTGGTGAGTACACAGGATTGTTTAATGATTATTACAGGTCACATAGTATCCAACATGATATGACTGTTTCTATTACATCTCAGCATAATGCAATTGCAGAGAGGATGAACTGCACCATCATGGAAAAGATCAGATGTATACGGCCTAACTACCCAAAAAGTTTTGAGATGAGGCTTTGAGGACTGTAGTTAATATGGTCAATTTATCACCCTATACAGCCCTAGATGGTGACGTTGCAGAGCATGTATGGTCAGAGAAAGATGTTTCCTACATGTATTTGAGAGTGTTTGGTTGTCGTACATTTGCACATGTTCCAGACAAGAGAGGTCCAAGCTAGATGGTAAGACAAAAGAATATATTTTTCTTGGCTACTCACTTGATCAGTTTGGTTACAAACTTTGGGATCCAGAAAAACAAAAGGTGTTTAGAAGTAGAGATGTGGTCTTCTTTGAGGATTTGAAGAAGAAGGCACCAACCAAGACTTCTGCATAAGGATTAGCAGATTGTGACCCAGTTATTCCTCTAATACATCATGGTGATGGGGGAGATATGTAGGAAGATGGTATAGAGCCTGATGTTGATCTACATGTAGGACATATTGAGTAAGAAGAAGTTGGGGAGCAACTTTCCGCATAACCTTAGTTGAGAAGATCTTCTAGACAATGTCAACCTTCCAAAAGATACTCTACAGATGAGTATATGATGCTTACTAATACAAGTGAACCAGAGAGTTACCAGGAAGTAGTTGAAAGTGAGCAGAAAAAGAAATTGTTAGTTGCTATGCAAGAAGAGATGGATGCTCTGCAGAAGAACCACACTTATGATTTAGTGCAACTACCAAAGGGAATGAAGGCCTTGAAGAACAAGTCAGTTTTCAGGTTGAAGACTCAAGAATAGTGTTCTCAACCAAAGAATAAAGCTAGATTGGTTGTGAAAGACTTTGGTCAAAGGAAAAGTATTAACTTTGAAGAGATTTTTTCTCCTATTGTTAAAATGTTTTCTATTCGTGTTGCTCTTAGTATTGCTGCTAGCTTGGACTTAGAGGTTGAGTAGTTAGATGTGAAGACAGCTTTCCTTTATGGTGATTTAAAGGAGGAAATTTATATGGAGCAACCAAAAGCTTCAAAGTCAAAGGTAAAGAAAACTTTGTCTACAAGTTAAAAAAGAGCTTGTATGGGCTGAAGCAAGCTCAAAGAGAATGGTATAGAAAGTTTGATTCATTTATGACTGAAAATGGATATAAAAGAATAGCTTCATATCATTGTGTGTACATCAAATAGTTTAGTAAAGATTTTATTATTCTCTTATTTTATGTTAATGACATACTTATCCTTAGAAAAGATATGTCTACAACTGATAGATTGAAGAAGGAACTGAGTTAGTCTTTTACAATAAAGGACATGAGGCCAATAAAGTAAATACTAAGCATACAAATTTTCCGTAACAGAAAAAACAAGAAGATTTGGTTGTCACAGGAGAAATACATCGAGAAGGTATTAGAAAGGTTCAGTATAAGCAATGCAAAACCAGTTGGTTCTCCTATTGTAGGTCACTTCAAGTTATGCTCAGAATAGAGTCTGTCAAGTGATGAGGAGAAGGAAAAAATACAAAAGGTTCCTTATGCTTCAGTAGTTAAAAATTTAATGTATGTAATGGTATGTACGAGGCCGGACATCGCATATGCAGTGGGTGTAATTAGCAGATTTCTTACAAATCTAGGCAAAAAGCACTGGGCAGTAGTGAAGTGGATCCTTAGATATCTTAGAGGAAATTCTAAAGTTTGTTTAAGCTTTAGAGATGAACCACCTGTATTGACAGGTTACATAGGTGTAGATATAGCAAGAGATATAGATACAAAAAAATTTATATCAGGTTTTGTACTTACTTTTGTAGGGGGAGCTATGTCATGGCAATCCAGATTGCAAAGGTGTATTGCTCTCTCCATCACATAGGCAAAATATATTGCTGTTACAGAGATTTGCAAAGAAATATTATGGATAAAAGAATTCTTACAAGAATTGAGGCTGAAATAGAAAAACTATGTGGTGAATTATGATAGCCTGAGTGTCCTCCATTTGTGTAAGAACTTAATTTTTCATTCTAAGTCAAAGCATATAGATGTCAGATATCATTGGATTCGAAATGTACTTGAAGAGAAACAATTACAACTTCAAAAAATCCATACAGATGATAATGGAGCAGACATGTTAACAAAGACCTTACCGAAAGAATGTCGGGAAATGTGCCGATAGTTGGTCGACATGGTTTCATATTGAGGAGTCATGAGATAGCCTCCCTTATGGGCTGAAGGGGGAGGTTGTTGGGCTGACAACCCATGAGTTCAGCCCATAGCCCACCTCTCTTTTAACATAAACCTAGATCTAATAAGGGGAGTGTGGTGGCTGCGAAAAATAGGAAGAAAACTGCAGCAACATGGGCAGAAAACTACAGCAACAACGTGATTCAAAGAGAGGAGAAAAGGGCAGAAAGACAAGGACAACACAGAGAGACTATTCTCAATCATCTAGGTAGTGTTATCATCTCAGGTTAGATCAAATCTATAGTAGATTCTTACTGTGATTATTTGGGAAGATTTTGGATATTGTGCACAGTAATATAATCCTTGCATCCCAATTATTCTCCTATGATTGTTACTTGGGTTTTGGGCAAGAAACTCTGATATTTATATATTCATTATTCTTATAGTAGATTTTCTCTGGTTTATCCCGTAGTTTTTACCCTTAGAGAGATTTTTCACGTAAATGTTGGTGTCCTATTTTATTGTGATTCCATTTAATTCCATTACGACCTACTTATATTTATTTGTATACAAAATTTATTCCTCTTTGTATCCCATCATTTCGAAAGTTGACATTCCTCAAAATAGAATTTGGAAAGCTATTCCGAGCAACTGACGGAGGCAAATGAATTTGTTGACACAGCATGTATTCTCTTTTTTATGAATTCTCTTTTTTATGAATTCGTTTTGATTCTGCAATTTAAAGAACAAGAATGTCATTTGTGCTCACAAAATTTAAGTTGCTAAATTCGTTTGGTTAATATGAACAAAAAAACCTTAATTACATTCTCGATCTTTAACCAGCCCTAATCTTTAGTGAGTAATGCCATCCTGATGATAAACATACTATTGGAATTATTTTGTAAGAAACTTATTATTTTTATTTAATTAATTGGGCAGATGTAATAATTATACGAGGGAAGAACTAATGGGATATTGCGCAACCTTGTGATATATTTGAAGTACAATAAATAGAGTACTAAATGACCCTTATAAATAAATAATAATAATTCTTGTGTCTTATTTTTTTCAATTATGTTTTTAATTTTATTTTGTTTCTTAATTCTACTAAAAGTTTCTAATTTAAATCTCTCCATAATCATCGAAGAGAAAATACGGATTGAATCTTATGTGAAAATCTCGATCAATCCCAGGCATAATATAAGATTTTTTAAAAATAACGATTACACGTCTCTAGGTTATTTCTTAAACTTCTAATATTTGCTCATTTAATATGCTATTCTAATATTTGCTCTAACACAAATGATATAAAACACTATGTATACTATTCAGACAAAGATAGATATCGACTACTCCTTCAGAACATCAAACCAATAATTAATTGAATACCCTGCAAAAGAAAAAAGTCTAAAATTCCCCAGTTGTGAATTATGAAGCTTCACCAGAGAGAATCCATTCCCCAGTTGTGAATTATGAAACTTCACCAGAGAGAATCCAAACTACAAATTGTAACTTCTCTAGTTAATCCATCGAGTATCTAAGAATAAAATTAGTTTATATGCCTCTCAAATTAATGAATCATCCAATCAGACCAGATTATACCAAATGTTACCAACGCGAATCTAATATTATGTAAAGTGATAAATTATGAAACATAATTGATTTATTTGCTACTTTTAACGTAAGTATTTTGGATTTAAATCTATTAAATTAATAATTAATTATCTTATCGGATCAAATCGAGATAGACACGTGACACTGAACAAGAAGGATGATGGCAATCATATTATTTAATTGTAGTAACATATTAGAAGCATATAATCGACTACCTACAAGAAACCGGTAGCAGAATAAATCCCAAAGTATTGTATCAATTTGTGAGCTAAACTCTTTAAGCTAACTGAAGGAGCACACAAGCAGCAGTAACAGTGCGATTCCTCTCCAAATGAAAAGAATGGAATAAACATTTATTTAGGAAAGTATACCAAAATAAAGATTTAAACACTGTGTAAATATGAAGCTTAAGCAGAGAGAACTCAGAAGAGACAGTTAAAAGGCAGATAATGAATGAACACAATCCAATCCACTTCCAACATGAACTTGGAAGAAATGAGAATTCCGAAGTTCTGTATAATTTTGTGGGCTAAACTATAAAGCAACAAGAGGAGCACACAAGCAAGATTTAACAGAGTGATTCCTCTTAATGAAAAGAATGAAATAAGGATTATATTATTATGGAAAAAATATATATCTTATCTGTTCACTACATATGCTTTTGAAGCATCGAAAACTGTTGAGATTTACAAGATGGTGTATCAAGTAGTTACCCGACTCACCAAATGAACTAATTAATCGCAGCTGCAAGAGAAACTCTACTGGCACAAGACCACAAGTGGAGTCGGAATGCATCCAAATGGTGCCTTTGACACTTCAACCAGAACTTATGACTCACTGATAATGTTATTTGTACCCTGAAAAAAATGAATGACCAGAATGTTAGGAATCTAACAGAACTTGTAACATGCACCAGAATAACATTGGCAAACAAATTGAGGGGATCACAAGTGAGATCTGCATTTTCACTACTTTGAGAAAGTTCAGTCATCACAGCACCATTGCAACTGGTACATTCAAACTAGCTGAAATATGATTTCAGTAAAAAAGAAATTAACTTATTGTTCTTGTGAGAATTGCCTCATGTGTGGCACAAACTTTTTCAATGCTGACCATTCATGTATTTTTATTCGGTAGGACAACAAATGTGTCATCAGTTGTCACACATTAGTTGTCTTACCGAATAAAAGTAAATGAATGGTCAGCATTGAAAGATTTAATGCTATGGTACGAGAAGAGATAAAATGATTAATGCTATGGTACGAGGAAAGATAGAGGAAGACCTAAAAAAAATTTTAATAAAAATTATAAATAAATATTTAAGTACTTTATACTTAACTAAATATATATTTTTTTTAAAATCTCAATGGCAGTAAAAGATCCATGTAGCCAATCCCAAATACTTGGGACTTGCGGGTTTGTTGATGTTGTAGGATAACTAATGTGTCAGATCTTTGCAAACAAGCAAGGTCACAGCCCATCAATGTGAACTACTAATCTGTAACTTAAGGTAAGACGAACAAACAAAAATTCAAATGTATAAGATATAAACTATCACCCACACCAAAATGTGCAAACAGGAAAGAAATACCACAGCATTAGATGACTTGACCGGGAAACCTCAGCCTAAGAGAGTTAAAAAATGGAACAGATCAGTGATAAACTTCCATGGAGGCTAAACCATCACCAGTACTGATTTAGTCTCTTACTTCCATAAGCTCTAATTAATGTTAATTAATTATCCTCAAATTACGTGTCCAAATTAGATATTAGAAAAATCTGAACATAGTGTTGTCCCCTCTTGGATAACCAACCTTAACCATCAAAGATGGTCTTGGCTGCTAGAGCCATCACCATGAAAATTCATGCCAAGTATCTTGTACATGTTCAATTATCATCTCTAATTTCCTTAAATGTAAATATGTTGTCAGTCTCTTCCACACACTAGAAAAGTGGTATCAACTTCAGAACCAGTCCATCAAACTCCAATTGTCTGAAGTCCAAAGACCATCCTCTACTGCATACACACAAGTAACAACACAACCTCCTTAGATCCGAAAGAACTTTAGAACTCAAAATTTTTATCGACAATACACTTGTCTGAGAAGGTTGGATAAGAGTTGCATTCCACTATTATTTTACTCATCAAGTGACTAAGAATCATAGATAGATCGGATAAGGAGAGTAACGTATGGATTTTTTTATTGTAAACCCACTACAGTTTAAACTAATACACAAGGTAATTCTAAAAAAGAATGTAAAATGAAACTTTGTGATTAAACAAAGTTTTCCTTGGTTGCAGACCCTTGCCCTTTCATCTGCCCTTCCTTTCTCTTTCATCGTTGCTGTTTTAAGAATGATTAACTAGCAGGTCATCCATTTGACATCTTTTTTCCAGACTCTAAAAATAATGATTGGGATCAGAAGTCACCTGTTCATGAACCTCTTGACAACAAGGTCTAAATAAAAGTGGACCAATAACAGGATCCCTTCTCCAATTAAACTTCCAAAGTTTCACTCAGGTATAATATGATGATTAACTGGAACAATGCCTCAATTGACAGTGGAAGTGGGAAAGCTTATATGGGAAAGAAGAAGAGAAACAAATTAAGCAAATCCTGAAGGAAGGCAATGTTCTTCAGAGTGGATAAATTAGACGAGAAATTTGAAACCTAATGAAGCAAATATAGTAAAAGTTGTAAAGGCACAGGACTAACTAATTCAAGAACTATGGGAATGGTCAAGTGTACAGAAGAACAAAACTTTGTTAAGGATCAAATCAGTCATTAAAGAAAAGAGCAGCCCAAATGCTGCATACAGTTGTACACAAGGAGATCATCAGATCAAGCAAGAAACCTAGCAATAAGTCTGAAGATACATCGCTAACTTTGAGAGCTCAAAGATGGGTAATTTTCCAACATAGTGATGTACTGTGCTGGTCAAAGAGGGAATAAACAGAGTCCAGCGATCCTCGGAAAAGAGAACATTTGTCTATATTGCAAGCATGCATATTGCTCATTGATCCAGATATGGTGGCATTCCTCAAGTAAAAGACACTGGCAAATGTTTTAAATCTAACAAGAAGACTCTCAAACAGTAATCACGCTAAGCTGTCTAGAACTGTTTGAACTTTGAACCATCCAGAAATCTGTCAGAATTAACCCATCAATGGTGATTATTAAAATGCTGCTGCACTCGCTTGAAATTTGAGAAGAATTCAGTATTATGCCTAAAACTTAAAATGCATCCAAATCTCAAGGAAAATGACAACAATTTTCAGATTCCTAGAAAAACTATTAATCAGACTCCAAGTGGTTAATTATTCTTCAAAATCAAATATGAGTTCACTATTTTTTTGAGATCCAAAAGGCCAATCTCAAGACAAAACAAGAGACAATGATAAAAGCGAGACAAAACAAATTGTTGAAAAGCTATACCAGGATAAGCATCAACTTTCAGAACTCCCACTCATAAGAATGTGACCAACAGAAACTACAATTGGACAAAATATATTTCTTTAAATGAAACAAAAATCAAGATGCAGCAAAACAATAACCAGAAGATTCAACCTATAACACGTACAATAACTGATAGAAACAAAAATTAACTAATCTATGAAAATAAAAAATCATTTAAGAATTTGCTTAAATCTGACAAACATTACCTATGTGGTCCTGCAACATAATCATGTTGATAAGGGTCTAGCATAATCCATCCCGCATAACAAGGTCGTATTGAAGCTGAACTGGCATTACGTGATTAAATGTTTCACCATCAAAAACATCATCTGTAGAGTTCTCTTGACATAATAATCTGTTTTCCCTTGATTGATTCAACCTCAGAAGCCCCCGGTTCCCTTGGTGCTCGCTATCAGTGGCCGAGGCCATATGAGAATGGATATTCCCCATGTTTCCCCCCATGCCAATAGGAAACAAGTTCAGTATTTCCCCCTGTTCTGATGGATGATATGTCAACATTCAGGTCATAATCATGATATGGGAGTGCAGAAGAACCACCAACAGCCGATGCTCCAGTGTCAACATCATTCACTGTTCCAGTACCAGACTGGTCTATAGAATCTTTCTTCTGCCTTTTCCATTTTTTAGTGGTTGAGGTACCATCATCCTCAAAATCTTCTTCTTCCCTGTCTCTATGCAGATAAACCCACAATTTTCTTTCATTATCAAACTGTACACAAGGATCACGCTCATAGTGCAACCGATCAAGAGCCCCACTCACTACTTGGTTCATTTGTACATCAGAGACTTGATCAACAATGTATTGTGAGTCCCTTAACAAAGTACAAACATCTGCTCTAGTTCCAATACTGCCAGGCAACCTAGCAGCTGCATCTCGAACAAGACAAAGAATAGTAATATGTGGTGGTCGATTATGTTTAAGCATAAAATGGTCCCGAGCTTTTGATGTTGGCTTTCCACCACCCCTTCTTAGTGGAGCAACAATAGATTTTTTCCCATCGGCTGCTGTGTAGAAAAAAGCCCTATCTGGAACTGAGTACCTTAAGAATTCCTCTCTACGGAAGTATTCTCTTACTTCAACTGAGCTAGGGCTGATAGTGTTTAGACTCTTCTGGGCTCTTAGGCCTTTAAACCTGTCCTTCTCATCCAAGTTCAAATGCAATGATGTAGGACGTGGAGGCAGGTTTCCAATCTGCCGGAGGGTCTCTTGACCAATTATAAGCCAATTAGCAAAAGCATCTACCAACTTCACAAGCATCTTGTGAGGAATTCCCCATGCTTCTGAAGAACTTTCCTCTTCTGCATTATTGTTGTCAAATGAACTAGGAGCAACAGGACCAACCCAGTACCAACTTCTATTTGACTTCTCATATAAAACTAGGGGCTTCCAACTCTTTGCCCCTAAAGGTGCTGTCTTAGATGAAAAAATCTTCAGAACTCCCCGGACTAGATCCTGAAGTGGTTCCTGAGTTTCAAGAATGCATGGATGTCCTGGGTTCGATCTAATTCGATTGACAATCTGTTGAACAGTGAGAGAAGGCAGATTTTTATGTCCTGCAAACTTCGATGTATGCTTGTCTAAATGCTCAAGTGACTGTGAAACATGTGTGCCATTGGCTACTTGATGCAATTTGTTCTGCTCTTTTGGCATTTGTTGAGGCCTACTTTCATCCTTCTCAAGATTATTGACGATCATTGTAACATCTTCCATATGAGGAGTGATCATCGCCTTTCGGACAGCTGAAAGGAGATGTATGATGGAAAATGAAAAGCCAGTGTGGATCGCAGGAGTGATAAGCACAGACGGTTTTCTCTGTGGCTTTTCCTTGGGCTCTACATCTCTTATATCCTGTTCTGATATTACCATATCCAGAGTTATTACAGTTGAAGTATCAATTTCATCATCTTCTTTCTTTTTATGTTTACTTATTGCATTGGCATCATCCATCTGCTGCTTTGGTCTAGACTCTAGATGGGGGAATTCATCTGCCACATTTGGGTAATGACTATTGATCTTCCGTTTAGGTTTGAATGAGTGCTGTGGTGAATGGTCAACCATCCGTTTATGTTTCTTCTCTGTACACACCAACTTCTCACCTTGGTGAGGTACTAGACCCTTCTTTACCAATCGGCCATGCTTCTCTGTGGCAGAGTATGATTCAACATCTGGAGAATGTCTGCTTCTACCGACATCCGAAAAATCAGAATAACCTTCTATATGTACTTTCATGAGCTTGTTTGGTTCCTTAAAATCATATCTTGATCTAACAACTCCAGAATATTTACCTCCAACACCATCGCTTTGATGCTTCCAATTCCTGGATGGACTGCAATCTCCGTCATCTTCAGCCTGATCAGATGAATCAGATTCTGTCTCCTCATTCTGAGAAATCTTAGTAGTGCCTCTTGAGTGGTCCACACCCAATCCCTCATACCGAGTCAAATTATTTTTCCTCTGCCCTTGTAATATTCTGGCTCTAGGTTCATTGTGCAGAGACGTGTCACCCATCTGTGTCGAAAGAGGTTGATAATATTTATTTTCCAAATCATAAACAGCACCACTTTTACCAGCTTTATACATGATTCTGACTTTTGATCTCTTGGCCCTGCTGGTCCAATCATCTGGTTTAACCAGATGGCCAGAGGAAATGGCTTCCACATGCATCTTACTTTGCTGCATGGATTGAGTCAGCATGCTATCTTGAGCTTGGCCTGCTGTAGGATACACCCAGTCTCTCTCAAAATATTTAGCCTTTTTTGTGTGTCCAGAAGATTCACGGCCATTAGAAGCTATAGTTACCACCTGATCTGCATTCGTGATTTTCCCATGAGCACGAGTGACTTTGACATCTTCATCACTATACATGCCTATATCATATCTTTTTTGAAGCTTCTGTTTCTTACCTAACTTCAACAAACTATTCATGCCACCTGCACTTCTGTGTCCTGCAACCCAACCTTGTGAACCCACATACCATTCATCCAGATTGTCATTGTCACCACTAACATTATGTCTACTCCTTTTGGCAGCTCTCACATCATAACCTGCAAATTCACTCTGATGAGGAAGAGCTAAGTGTTGCATTGCAACACTAGCTTTTGGGTCCGTTCCATACTTTGAGGCTGAAGAATACTGACTGGATGCTCCACCATTCTCCTGTGCCAAAACCTTAGAGGCAGCAACCTTCAAAACCCCCTTCGAGTATTCTTTACCAAACTTCACCATATCCTGACCCATGTCAATCCCACGAGGCATGCCATCAAATGAAGGCTTAGCAAACTGCTGACCCATCTTAAACTGTTTATTTAATTTCCAGGTTTCTGAGCTCTCTATATCTGTGTCAGACCCAAAATTACCATTCTTCTCGTATCTCAAAGGCCTCTGGTTCCTCATAACATTCAAAAGCTGCAGCCTTTCTTCTATACCATATACTGCATAATTCTGCCACGCATCCTTTATGCCGGCAAGATTCCTCACCATAGAATTGTGATATTTGCACAGGCAATGGTAGTGCTCCTGCCGCTTCAAGAAAATCAAGCCATGCCGATAAAGCACAATATCGGGATCGAGTAGCCCACCTTTCAACTGACTGAAAAGAGTTTCAAGTGGGCTCCCAAAATGGAAATTTTGAGCTGAAAACAACTCTTTTAGGGTGCGCCAAAACGTCTCCTGGTCCGTGTCCGGAAGGTACTCTGCCAGCATGAAACGCTCCTGCTCAGAGAGGCAGTCGTTCCATGTCTCCAACGACAAGACCGACCCCAAGCCGGGAAGATGAAAGAGCTCGAGGGGAATGCCACAGCTCTGGTTCCCCACCTGGCACAACAGAGTCCCAGGCTCGCCGAGCTCCGAAGAATCGAACTCGTCTGATCCTGTGCCAGAGTCCACACCCGAAGCCAGCGAAGCATCGGACTCCACCTTGGCACTCTTCGCACAGGGCTCCTCCTCGTCCTCCTGACTCGAGGCGCCCCTCCGGCTCCCTGGAGAAGAAGCGTCGTCCATCCTGGAAACCCTAACTCCATCATCCAATATCGCCATAGTGATCCCCGTCCCAAGATTCAGTCTTGAACCTTCCCGCAACACCACCTAAACCCACGAAAGATTCAAAGAAAACCAAGAAAACACCAAAAAAGACGAATCATGACCGGAACAGATGAGAAGAAAACAATGGAGGCAGTTCAGCGCCTACGAGAGAGGGCGAAAAGCGGGGAGAAGAGAAGAGACCGTCGTACCATGAGAGAAGAAGCGAGCCGAGTGATTGAATTCCGCGCTCGAACACCTTGGGTCCTTCTTTCTTGGGAGAGAGAAAACCCTAGAAAGAAAGAAAGAAAGCGAGAACCGAGAGAGAGAGAAAGAGCGAGAGAGAGAGAGAGAGAGAGAAGGGTGTGGGGCGGTTACAATAAGGAGGTGGGAAGGCGATGGTGGTTGTATCGAGGAAGGGAAGGGGAGAAGTGGGGAAGTGTGGCGCCGTGTTGTGCCGTGAGACCGGATACGTATACGGACACGGACACGGACACGGAAACGGAAACGGATATAATCGCGTATATTTTTGTACCGGTATATGGGAGTGTAACTCCATACGTTGGATCGAGAGATAGCCCGTTGGCGACTGGTGATAAATGTATCTTGACCGTCGATTCCTACGATCCGGAGAGACTTAACGTACATAACGGCCGGGAGGCCTAAGTGAGGTCGGAGTAGGACAAATATGAGGGACACTACTGAGCTTTGGTGGGCCCAAATTGGATCATGTAGGGGCCAACTTCTGGATTGGTGGGTCTTGGTCTAGTAATCACTTACCGGAAGCCATTTCATCTCAATTGAATGGGGAATAAACTGAATTTTTCTGAGTTTGTATTGTTTGGAAGATATCAACAATTGAACATTGTCATTTATTATTTCCTCATATTTTTTTAAGTTTTAATCAATTTTGATATGTGTATATATAACAGACGATTTTATTTTTTTGCTAGAATTATTTGAATTTAGGTTCTATTAACATGATAGTACATGGTTTTCCTTCATAAATCAAATTCAATTGAGAATAAGAAAGGGAAAATTTCCTACAAAAATCATTTTTTTTATTTTTTATTTTTTTGCAGTGTCCCTATTTTATGTTTTTTCAAAAAGAGAGCCCATATTTTTTTCTCACCGCACCAGTTTAATTCAACATTAGACTGGTTCTAAATGAATAATAGTCAATAAAATCAAACTATATTAAAATGTTTTATTTATATTAATAAACATAAAATAATTATAAAATTAATCTTAATTTTTAAAATAAAGTTTTATAAAATCATAAAATTATGAAAAAAATGAAATTATATTATATTATTGAAATTAAGAAAAACATAATATGGTGATATTATATGTATACTGTATATGAATACAACTAAATCCATTAAATAAATCAAAATATTAATTATTAATTTTAAAAATTCTTAAGTTTTTAGGAAATTTTATAAATAACATATCTAAATAATCATTTTTTCTATTTTTAAGCCTTTAATATAGGTGTTCCCTATTCACAAACAACTGCTTAACATGTGTCAAGTGCGATAGCAAGTTCTCGTCAACTTAACGTGCAAACTTGTGTAAACGATCAATGCTTGACACTATCCCAAAGCCCCATCCACCCCTGTGCCACCTTGGGGGTTCTAGGGGTTTGAGCTGGCTAACGTTTCGTATCGCATTACGGTTTGCAGAAAATAGGTCATGACACATGAAAATGAGTCATTTTAGGATAGTTTTGTTCAACGTGGTGAGTGATCACATTACAACACTATGAACTGTTCTTACTTATATTTTTCAAGCAAAAACATACAAAACCAAGATAAAACATACTACCAAGCATCTATTCAAGCATACAAAAGTGACGAACAGTTCATTGAACGAATATATTGCAAGTGCGCAATGACCATTCGTGACAATGCGGCGTGAAAGTGCACGTATATATTACGATGGTGTGTGATGTGAGTGTACATGTATATGTTATGGTGTAAATGTTTACAATTTTTCTATATTTTTTACATATAAGCATTTTGAATTATTTCGATGTATAATTTTATTTTTTTATTTTGTATATGCGTTGTAGGATAATGCTTATTGAATAAGTGGAGTTTACTGTTAAATATCTTTTGTCAATAATTTCAAAATATTACAACATGACATAATACCTATTTTGTAGTTAAAGACATTAGTACCCTACCCAAGTAATTGGGCAAGAAAGTGAGCACATACGAGCCCATTCCAGCGCAGATATAGATGATGACATCATTTTTTATATATAAATTTTAGATTTGTTATATTTATATATATTTTTGGTTAGATATTATAATTATGTATAGGTGTCAAAAATATTATGTATAGAAAAAATTATATTATTATTTTTAGTTAGTTAATATATTTTAATTTAAAGATTATCTACTTTACCTTGCACTCCTGTCAATAGCAATAATGAAAATTGAAATGTAACATCCTATAGTCATATATGTAGGGTATGGATGAAATTAAGATTAAAGTGTTATACTATTTAGGACAAAAACCACTTGAATATTATTATAAAATATTTTTAAAGTTTGAGAAAATAATAAATTTCTTAAAGACTTGAGCTACACTATTTTAAAATGGGATATGAGATAATTATACTATTATTGAGTCCTATTAAAAAAATATTATAATCTAAAACACTTAGGATATGGATGAAATTAAGATTAAAGTAATACTTTGTTGGCTATTGGGAAAGAAAATTATTGGGCCTCTACTTCGGTATATGTTGAGTGTTGAGCCATGCAACTACACGTAGGAGAAAAAATTTATAAAGAGTTATTATAATAACAATAATAATAATATTATAAATTTTAATTATTTTTATTTATCTATATGAATGTTTATCATTATTGAGATTTATAAATAATCATATATTTAGTTAAATTTAGAGTACTTAAATTTTTATTTATAGTTTCTATTAAAATCTTTTTATGTTTTTCTCTATCTCTTCTTGTATCACTAACATTAATTATTTTATATTTTATAACTATCGTATTTAGAGATCTCCTCAACATATACTTATACTATCGAAGTAATACGTAATTATTCACAAATAATTTTTTTTTATCTTTCCTAATAATTTCACACATCTATCTTTTCTAATAATTTCACACATCTATCACAACAATATTCTCATCTTAATAACTTAAACTTTTTATATATGCTTTTTCTGAACTATCTAACACTTAAATCCATAAAGCATTGTTGATCCATAAAGATAATTGATGATCACACAAAGTTCTTAATGCCTCTTATCATTTTAACCATCTTGTTTTTAACTTTATGAATAATATCTTTATCGATCTCTTTATCTTATTGAAATATTATTCTAAAATATCTAAAATTTTTACTTAAAAAGGACTTCTTATCCATTTCAGTTTATCTATATTCTCTTGTCTATTACTAGAATCACTAAGATTATATTTTATATATTAACTCTTAGTCCTACTTAATCTAAAATAATTTAAAATTAATTTTGCTTAAACTCTCATCAAATAAAAAAACTCTTTCATTCATTAGACATTCTTTTGAATCTCAAAATTTTATTAAGTTAATTAATCAAGATACTCCTATCTCCTAAACTTTTTCGGACCTCAATAAGAATATCACTAAATCTCACACTTTTAACTATTTTCATCTTTTTTAATGCATCTTTTACTTTATTAATTCTAATTTTATAAATACATTTATGATTATTAAATCTATTACTATTATTTATTATTAAATCTAAATTCTATATAGAATATTCATTAAATAATTTATAAAAAATAATTTTTTATTTTCCCTTAATCTCATTATCATTAATAAATATTTTTTGAAAAGAATTATTAGATGTGTGTGAAAAGAATTATTAATAAATAGATTAATCCCTTAATCTAAATTTTTTATTTTCCCTTAATCTCATTATCATTAATATTACCTAAAACCTTACAAAAGAATTATTAAAAATATTTTTTTTTATACATTTTAAAAATTAGATGTGTGTGGAAAACTAAGAGTGCTCTACTAGAAAAAAAAAAAAATTAAGCATGATCAAATGGTTGAGAATTTGCTCATTAAAAAATAAGTTTAATGATTATGATTTTTATGCATTTACTTAAACCTCAATCAAATATGAATTTGATTGACATGATCAAATGGTTGTAGCCTATAAGAGCAAAAGAACCCACATCAATGTCTCGAACAACAAAATAAAAGCTAAAATATTTTGAAATGAATATGATTTTGAAAGTAATGAGTATTATAATTAAGCATAAAGAAGGTATTGAAGTAATCCTAATTGAGATGCTAAATGGTGAATTCTTAACCCCATCAAATTGACCTATAATAAAAAAAGATTCAAATTGCATTTCTCTTTCCTGCAGAGCATCAAAGTATTATGGAATCCAGGTTTTAGTCATCATGCATCAATTTAACCTGCAAAAATAAATTCCATCTGTTAATGTCAAGCACTTAAACTAGAAAAGAATATTCATAAAGTGAAAAAAAGTACAATGATTTCCAACTTTACCTGAAATGTTTACACTATAAAAGGACAGTTAATCTCTAGAAATAATAACATATTTGTAAGATCCTAAGAGAGCTTCTGAGTTGCAACTGTCCCAATTGATATTGTCACTCAAAACAAAAAGCCACAAGAACAAGAAATGTATAAAAAGTGGAAATACAAATTATCTTGCTAGCATAATAGCTTCACAAGTTGTCACTTTCTTTAGAAGGCTTCAAAATGCATCTGCAACAAATATTAACAGTCTATTCTCAGAGCTCTTGAATATTTTTGAACGCATCATTGATGGATGTGAAAGATAATGCACCTAAGAAGGACAAAGATTGTCATAATTAACAGAAAATGTATGTAAAATTAGACAACTATTTTTTTGTAAAACACATGCAGGTAATGGAGGACTTAACATACACAAATTCAGGTTCCAATTTTTTGGAAAGCAAATCATCCAACTATGACACCCAAAATTACAGTGCACAGGGTGACTCTTAGCTGGTTTCTAACTACAATTAATTGTAAAAGCAACTTGATCAACCACCTGTGTTGGAGAAATTCAATTGATATGTATTGCATTAAGCATTAATTAAAACTAAAGGAGACATTTATTGTTTAAATTGAACAGCTTGAGCTAAAGGGTTTAATAGCTGTAATATATTATACATTCAACAATGTGCTTTGCAAATTGCACCCAAGCTGTTCTTAATTAGCAAATGAACCAAAACCTATAGATCTAACTGTTGATAATTAATCAACAATAACATCTCAAATGAGAAAGAAGAATGTTTCAACTTTCAAATACAATGATTACTGTATTTGCTAAATTCAAACAAATGCAAAGGATACTCTTGAATGAAATAAGGACTACATGCTACAGAAAAAAGTTGAAAGCCAAATTAGAAGCTTCAAAGGCCCACCAGATGTTTTGGGTCATGATGATTGGATCTTTGGCTAATTGAGCATTTTCAATGAATGTCACTCATTTTCTCATTGGCTAATTGAGCATACTTTCCATTTTTTTCAAGTTTAAGGGTTCTCAGGCTCTTTCTCGACTGAATGAGCTTGCTTAATCAGTAACCAGAAAAGACGTCTTCATTAGCACAATTTATCATTTGTTTTTTTTTTGGGAAAAGCAGACAAGTGGTCCAGCAGTTACATTTAGCTTTGATGGTAATGTGAAAGGATCAATATCATGCTAACCACCAATTTTAGAATTTCTTTTTTTAATTTAGCAAAAGTGCAGAACCTTATCTACTGTGAGTTTTGATGATGATAATGACAATAATGACAATGACGACGTTTACATCTAACAGATTGTTAGATATAGAACTCAACTGAGTTCTGGATATAATAGAGACTAGAATCCTTAATAAGACTCAGATGTTGAAGCTGTAGTTGATTTTCACCGAATGCCACAACCAATCTGGCTTGGAGTGAAACTTCAAAATTTAGTTCAGACAATGAGCTACATGAGTGCAAGAAGGAAAAGTCCAAGTTAAATAGAACAGTCCAAACTAAAAATGGGACCAAAATTGGCTTGATTAGTAAACTGCATGCACTAAATACATATGGAGTTCACTCTAGTCGACTCAAAACAGCTCTGACCTCCCAGTCCAAAACCAATCATTAAATCATTAATTGTTCTTCTCCAGCACATTCTTCCCATTATAAATTCAAAATAAGGATCAAAGAAACATCTTAATCAAGTTTCAAGGAAAACCTTACTACCAGGAATTTCAAATATAAAGAAAAGAAAGTGACTAATCTTGGGTAAGAAACAAAACAGAAATCAATATGCAAATAAAAGGCAACTCAACTCCTATAAGAGAACTCACACCTTGAAATAACAGAGAATAGCAGACATAATCTGTAGAATTCCCCTCGAACAGCTTAGTTTTTGAAGGATATAGGCTGCCCTCATGGCAAGAAATGGCTTATGCTTTGAGTGAAACATCTCCCATTGGCTGGATTTTCAAGCAATGGTGTGACAAAGCACAACATGGTAGCAAAAGGATGAAGGGGCAAAAGTAACTATATGTGAAACAGAAAAGTAGACAATCAGGAAAGTGTGAGACCAAGAAAAAGAGAGACCTCACTATGCTGTTTGGCCTGACACTTGGCTGGATATCAGGTATTGAACAGCCAATCAACCCTTTCCCGTGGTTCAACAGCCACTACATTTTGAAAAACTTTGCAGTTGAATAAGAAGGGAAAGACGAATTTCTGCATATAGTGAGGAGTTTTGTATCATTGGAGACAACAATAATGAATCACTTGCTGCCTTTCTTTCTTTTTGATTCTTTTGTTATTGTTTAATTAAAGGCTTTAATAAAATTTGTATAACACAACATTACAACAAGAAGTAGGATTTTAGAGGTTTAAATGAAAAAAATTCCTTTATGGGCTGTCAGATCTTGTTGTTAACGAAGAACAGCATATTTAGGGCTTCATAGTAACCTGCTGCAACTAAAAAGAACTATGTCATCTGTTTCTAAAGCCAACCATAGTCTAAATGTAAACCCCTTGCTTCGATGGCAACTCAGGTGGCATTTGGGACGCTGTTTTCTTAGTTTCAGGGACTTGTAGAACCCTTCACTTTGGGATTTTAAATAAACTAGCGAATTACACAATGAATTCAGATTTCATTTCTTCCAGAGCTTAATTTTATGCGGCTAGTTTTTGTGTGCACTCACTGCTTATTCTTTCATATCTTTTAAAGCCTTTATATAACTTTAAAGATCATTAAGCCTTTATAATTTTATGCATCTAGTTTTCTTATATTTTTTAAAGATCATTAAAGGAAACACACTAGATGTATAGCCAATCCACACCCAATTTTACACTATTGATAAATATACCATCTTTCAAGCAATAAATTAGTAACACCCAATCTCCCAAAGTCATATGGTGGTACACTTAACAAAGGCATCATGTTTGTAATTTCACCCATAGAGCATGTTGACCATCTAGAATTTGAATTGTCCACAGTGTGGGCTTGACTTGATAAAGAACTACACATTTTTCATGGAATTTACGGGGAATATGAAAGTATTAAGCAAGAAGGAGAAAGAATTGAAGAGTTTATCGTGATATTGACTGTCTGAGAAAATAGTATGAGATCGTAGTGTATGTAACAATGACAGTACTCTTTGGTAGTCATGGGAAATAGTTTAAACCAGAAATAAAATCAAGTAAAAAGAGTTCCTCAGGCTCCAGATTAAGATCCATTAGGAAGAAGAGGGATTAAGGTCTATTTACTTGAACTATTCTTCTTTGTAGAAGGGTATCCATCCAATACAATACATAATTACCCTTAATAACAGTAAAGGCTCTAGAAATCCTTTTCATTTATGTAGTTTGATGAAAGAACTTCAGCTACTAAAATGATCTAGAGAAGCAAATAGTCCATTCAGGCAATAGTATGAGAATTTAATTCTCATTTCTCTCATGTGATTGAATCAAAGTTAGAATTTGGGAGAACAGAAAAGCTAACCATAAACTCATCTCTTCACGAGATCCATCGGCTTATCATCGTCCAAGTCGAAAAAATGCCAACTTGTATCATGAAAGGCCTTGAAAATCCCATCTTCGTCGTCTTGCTTCCCCTGCGATCCTGCTCCAGCCTCCTCCTCCTCCTCCATCTCCACTTCCGTCACATGCCTTCTCACCAGTAGAAGATGCCTCACGGCCGCTTCCACGGATGCGGACCCAGAGCAACACCCTAACTCCACGAACTGCTCATACGCCGAAAAGCTATTTCCAAGCACCACCATCCGGTTCAGGCTCGACGGCCTCCAATTGGCCTCCAATAGCCCGTCGTAAAGTGCCGCCTCACAGTGCGGCATGTAGAACAGCGTCGGGGCTCTTATCTCTCTCCGCCCCCTCTCATCCACTGGCACCACGGCGCAATCGAACGCCGTCATTACGGCACACTCCGTGGCGGAAAGGATTGGGTCAAACACTTCAAGATACGGCACTGCGAGGCCGAGGTCCCGACGGAGGAGGATGGCGAGGGCAAGCTGGAGGCGGGAGGGGTCGTAGGATTCAATGCTCCCGACGCCGTAGACCACCATACGAATCTCCAAGGCGGAGGACAACGCCCTGGCCAGACCGTGCTGGACCAGATGGCCGCGCAGACGGAGGAGGAACCTCCGGTAGAACGAGGAACACTCGAGCCTCCGGATCGCGGATTCCATCCTTTGGAGCAGCTTGGATCGACGCTCGCGGTCGACAAAGGAATCGATCGGAATCCATGGCGACGGAGGCGCGATTAGGGTTTCGGGTCCGGGGAGAACGGAGCGCTTCGGTTGCTGCTGCTTGAGAGAGCGGCGACGGCGGCGGGAGACGACGGTCCACGCTTCGGTGGAGTTGGGATTGGGCGACTCATTGCGAGTCGCCATATCTTGCGACCTTTTCCGTAACGAAATGAAATCCCAAATCAAAATACAACTATTGATTATGAAATTAGAAATAACGATAAGATCGTAATTATGGTAAGAGTTTGTGACCCAGAAAAGTGACCCCAATTGTACGACGTGGCATATCTCAACCAATGAGATGGCGGGAAATTACGCGCGTGCTGCGTTGTGATTCCGTGCGAGGAAGAACCATTAACTTGCTGATCTGCTGCAAGAGAGCATGAACAATTGTAAGAATGGCTTGCTATGTACCAGACGCGTGCCCATCTCACTTAAATCAACGGACGTCTTTTCTTCCTGACCGTCAAAAATGAAAATAGAGTATTTCTCTCTTCTAATAAGAAGTTGCTATCACCGAATCAGAATCCAACCCAATCGGTCCAAAATTACTTCGATCCGAATGGATTCAAATTGAACTGAAATGATTCATAAAAAAACATTTTTAAAAAAATTATAAATCAATTAATCGATTAATTGAATTAGATTAATCCATTTTAAATTGGTTCAATTAGGTAGGTCTAAATGGATTTAGACTATCTTATTTTATTTAAACTTAATCGAAAAGATAGTTGGATTCAATTTAATCTGAAAAAATAGATAATCTTAAAAGTAAAATATACTAATTTATCAATCAAAATGATAAGGTTCAGTGATTTTGATACTTGTACATAATTATAACCTCTAATCAGAAGAAAAACAACCACACTCAATATATTAACCTCTAACCAAAAGAAAAACAACCACATTCAATATATCCAAAAGTTATAGTTATACAAATTCTTATATGTCATTGTTCATATCTGGACTAAGATGGGCTCACACATGAGTATTAGTATATTTACGTGTAAAATAGAGTTATAGTAAGTAATCATATTCATGCATTCCTACATCACACGTCATAACATATATATGCATTGTATGTTATAACATATTCATGCACTCCCACATTGCACGTCATCATATATGTATGCATACAAGACATCTTTATCACGATTCATATATTTTTCTACTAACAAAATATATATATTCACATTTAGCTCATGACAATCATATTATTCAAAATATACTTTATAAGCTGCATTATGAATATGATAATTTAAATGTCCACTACTTTGTAGTGAGTTAAACTTATACTTATTAATTTAACTAAAATATAAATATGTTAGTAAAAAATTATATTATTTAATGATCAAGTGTGTTAAGGAGCGGTACATCTATCAAATTGGGAGTATAGAGTTAAGAGATTTTAAATATCTCAAATTGGGACACTCATAATACTATGTACCAATCTCAAATTAAAGCCATACTAGAGGCATTAGAATAATAAAAGATTTATATATCCAAAAATTATTCAAAGATAACTAAAAAAATATGTCTATAGTTTATAAAACTAAAATCTTAGATATAGCAAGGGAAAAATTAGGTTTTCCTTACCTCAATTTTGTTAGAGTTAGGTTTCCAATCTCCTATGAGAAAAACTAAGAGAATAACTAAAGAAGAGAAATAGTCATGAGTTATCATATTTATAAAAAAGATGAGGCTAAAATAAAATAGCGGTGCTTAGGAGGTGACCCCTAAGGTCTAGGGTTCAATCCCATTAGAGTTTATTTCAATTTTTTTTACCTAATATAATTATAAGGTTTTAAAAATTTTAATTGAATCTAATTTGGTTTAATAAAGATGATATTTTTTTATGTAAACTCATCCCTCAATCTTACTTTATATATCTTAATATTTTTAGTATAAAACTCCTTTTTTATTTGCATTTCTATTTAATTTTTCATTACTTCATCCATGCCTAAGTTGCTTATTATCCTCCATATATATGATGTATAAAATTTGAACTTCCTTACTTTAATCATATTCAAACTTATTCAAGTCTTGATATTTACTTAAGATCGATTACAATTCATTTGTTAATTCTAGTCACTATATACATGCTTATTATTATAACTTCACCTCACTCACTCCCACCGTCACGCTTAAGCTTATTGTGTTGAAAGATCATACCTTTTTCATAATAAAATACTTAAAATAAATATTGATTCTTATGCATGCTCAACAAACATATCGTACAATATTTAGAATAATATTTTTAGAAAGTTTATACTTCAACTTTAAAGATCGAAAATATGAGTATGTCATTATCATATTTATGAAGCATAGACATCACAAATCATATCACTAAGTGAGGGTAATATATACATATTATTTGTACTTCTATTGGCATATCATAGTTCAATTTGAATTATAGTTTAATTTGTAGGTAATGTGTGTGAGACTCGGGTATTATAGTTCAATTTGAATTAGTTTAAACACCCCTAACCTTATGATATTCTCTTCCTAAATTTTTTTTTTAATCATAATAATTGAATGTTTAATTACATTTAGTCATTTTAAATTATTAGCTCATCATAAACTAATTTTTAAGATATTAGCTATTACAACTTTAGTAATTTTAATCTAAATATATTAATCATTAGAATATCTTCTTTCATTTGATACTTACCAATCTCATTGGGTGGTGTTCGATACTTACTAATCTTGTTGAGTGGTGTTTATGTATAAATTTATATAAATTTAAATTTTTATTTAAATTATTTTATTTTGGTAAAAGATATTTAATGATGAATTGTGTTTTAAACTAAATCATAATCACACCATGTAATTTTCAAATAGAAATGCTTTTCAAAAATATTATTATTAGTGTTCTATGAAATATTGGTTGAGTATGTATAAGCATTAATATTTACTTTAAACATAGTAAAAAAGCTAAAGTATGTTAGCGAACTTGAATATGAGATAAAGTTATAATAATAAGCATGTATATAGTAACTAGAAGTGATGGCTAAATTTTAATCAGCATTAAGTGAATCTCAAGGCTTGAATGAGTTTGACCACGATTAACGTAAGGAAGTTTAAGTTTTAAACATTATGTAAGTGGAGGATCGTGTTATATTAAATATTAAGATATATAATTAAGCTTAAAGGATGAGTTTAGATAAAAAAATATTATCTTTGTCAAACCAAATAAAAATCAATTGAAGTTGCTATAATATTAAAATTATATTAATAAAAGAAGAAAAGAAAAAGAAAAAGCTTGAAATGAGGCATAATGAGATTGAATCCTAGACCTCAAGGTAAAGTACCTCTACCTTATTTTAGCTTCATCCTTTTTATCAACTTGATAACCCACGATCATTCCTCTATTTCTTCAGCTATTCTCTTAATTTTTCTCATGAAGGACAAAAAAGACTACGTGGTACTCTTTTCTTTTCTGATAAGATTGTTATATAGTTCCTTGCTAAATGTCCCAATTTTTTATACTGAAAACATAACTCTTTTCCTTAGTATATTATGGCTATGATACATCTGTTGAGTTTTGAAAATTCTTTACTCGGCCTCCTCTACCTTCAAGGTCTTTTCCGCTACCAAGGAATATGTAATATCTAGGGCATTTATTGTCATATTTATATCCTTATAAAATTGATCCATACTCAAAGCATTAGTGTTAATCATATGGGATGTAAATCGAGATATCCAATTCATCATTGATTGGTCTTCTTGTTTGAGGTTAATAAATTTTATTATTTTGACTGATCGATGGGCTACATTGAAATACTTTTGGTAAAAAGTCTCTTTGGATCTTTCTCAAGTCATATGTTCAGCATTTATAGTCCTTTTTCTTGCATCCAACTAGTGACAGTATAGTCCTTTTTCTTGCATCCAACTAGTGACGGATACCTTTTCACAATATATAGGTTGCACAAATAACCTTATCTTTATCTAGAATCCTTATATACCCAAATATTCCCTTAATATTTCTTATCCACTTTTCAGCTATTAGTGGATCTGTATCACTTTCAAAGATTAGTGGATTATTCTTTTAAAACCTCTCGCATGCTGATTGTACAACAGTATATTTTTAAGTTGTTACCGACGCTACCTCTTGTCCTCAAGCTAATAAATGTTCCAATTGTCTAGATTGTCTCTCCACCAACTCTATTAGTCTATTAATTATTACATCTCTTTGATCTCTTCACATGGATACCTCTTACTATTATGAGTCTCCTCCTGAATATTATTAGAACTATTAGCTTGTGCTTTGGTTATCATGATATATTCTTGATTAATCCTAAGCTATTCACAATATAACTATCAAATATAAGAGCATCAAATAATAATAAAAATATCAATATAATTCAATAATTAAAACTTATAATATAGTTAGCAATGCTTCCCATATTTTTGCATATAGAGATAGTCTATAAGACTTATATTCTAAGCTTTAGTACTATAACCGTAATACCCTACTTATAGAATTACTATATTTTAATTTTCCTTACTACTATTAATATAAGTACAACGGAAGTAGATAATCTTAAAATTAAAACATGCTAACTTACTAAACAAAATAATAGGATTTCCCCTGTATATAGTGTTTTTTTAAACCTATACATAACCTTAATTTCTTAAAAAAAAAACACACACACACATACATATCATGTCCAAAAGTTATATATAAAATGCCCATAGGCCATTGTTCATATTTGCGCTAGTATAGGCTTGCATCGGCTCTCTTCCCTATTTAATCACTTGGATATGGTGCTAATATCCTTACCTACAAAATAGGGTCTATAGTGAATAATCACTTAGTAACTATAAGCCTTTATAGCCTTGTTCAAGTGAGCATGCATCATGTCATGTATATAATATTTCAAAATCATTGGCATAAGATATTTAATAATAAACTCCTCATCTTATGACTTCTTTAGCAAGCATAATCATACTATATAGCATATGCAAAATAAAAAGAAAAAAATTTATAGCGAAGTAAGTCAAATGGTTATATGCACATATAGGAAACATAGCAAATTCAAAGACTTCAATACCATATATCATAATATATATATGCACTCCCACACCATATGTTATCGTAATATATATATGCACTCCTAAATTGTATGTCATAATATATACGTGCACTATTACACCACACATTATAATACATAAGTGCACTTTCACATTGCTTCACATAGCATGTCATAATATATGCGTATACTCTCACACCGCACATCAAAGCATATATATGTATTGCATATCATAACATATCTATGTACTTCCACATTGCACGTTATGGAAAACACATGCACTCTCATACCATATGTCATCATATATGCATACATATAAGATATTTTTATAATATTTTATGTTTACAAAATATATATATATATATATATATTCATATTTAAATAATCATATTATTTAAAACATATTATGCATAAGATAATTTATACGATCACTATTTTATAATGACTTAAACTTATACTTATCTAATTGAACTCAAAAATAAAAATGCTAAGGAGAGATCATATTCTTTAATGATTGAGTATGCTAGGGAGTGATATATCTATCATATTGGGAGCATAAGGTCATGAGATGCTTTAATTAAGAACTCTACCTTTCAAATTTTTGATTTATAATAATTCATAAAAAAAATTTGATAAAATCTCTTATAAAATAGATTATACTCAACTTAAAAATTCATTTAAATTCCACTATCAGTTTTTTAATAATTCACTCTATAAACAAATGAACTAGTTAACATCAATCAAATCATCGCACAATTTTATGAAAAAAATTTACTTCACTATTCTGGCTAACCAAACAATCTTAAATTATTATGAAAATTTGTAGAAGACTAAGAGATATAAAAACTAAGTACACACCAAAATTCAACTTAAAACTGAATCATTTGGAGGCTAAACTACCATCTTAATTTAACTATCAATACCTATTCTATTTTGTTAAAACTAGATTAGGAATGTTTGAATTTATAAATCTCATATCTTGGTACATAGAGGTAGTATTCACTCAATTCTTAATCTCATAGAACTTTGAGGGAATATTTTAAAATATACCAAAGGGCTAGAGCCTAATCATATACCTAAGGGGGTTAATTCAGCTTGAACAGAATCTCTTCTCAAATAAGATTCTAAATACCTCAGATTGGGATAGTAATAACTTTATATACTAATCTTAAATTAAAGTCATACTAGAGATCTTAGAATCATAAGAGATTCAAACAAAACAAATCCAAAAATTAAAGATAAATTCAAAATCTAAGTTACATTTATAAATTTAAAACCATAAGCATAGCAAGAGAAGAATTAAGTTTTTCTTATCTCAATCTTCTTTAGAGTTGGGATTTCCTAGTCTCTATGAAAAATGCTGAGAAAATGACTGAAGAAGAAAAATTGTCATGGGTTATCATATTGGTAAAGAGGATAAGACCAAATTAAGATAGAGGTGCTTAAGAGGTTGCCTTAAGATCTAGAGTTCAATCCCATTAGGTCTCTTTTCAAGTTTTTTTTACTAATAATTTCTAATATTATAATAACTTTCATTGAGTTTAATTTAGTTTGACAAAAATGATATTTTTGATCCAAACTTATCATTCAATTTCACTTATGTGTCTCAACATTTAGTATAACACTTCTCTTTGATTTGTATTTTCATTTAATTTTTCACTACTTCATCCATGCATAAGTAACTTATGGTCATCTATGGTCATCGATATATATAATATTTAAAACTCAAACTTTTTTATGTTAATTATGGTTAAATTCATTCAAACCTTAATATTCAATTAAAGTCGATTAGAATCATAAGAGATTCAAACAAAACAAATCCAAAAATTAAAGATAAATTCAAAGTCTAAGTTACTCAAAAGCAGTTGAAAATATTAACCTATAATTTATAAAATTAAAACCATAAGTATAGGAAGAGAAGAGTTGAGTTTTTCTTATCTCAATCTTCCTTAGAGTTGGGATTTCCTAGTCTCTATAAAAAATGCTAAGAAAATGACTGAAGAAGAAGAAAAAATGTCATGGGTTATCATATTGGTAAAGAGGATAAGGCCAAATTAAGATAGAGGTATTTAAGAGGTTGCCTTAAGATCTAGAGTTAAATCCCATTAGGTCTCTTTTCAAGTTTTTTTTACTAATAAATTCTAATATTATAATAACTTTTATTGAGTTTAATTTAGTTTGACAAAAATGATATTTTTATCTAAACTTATCATTCAATCTCACTTATGTATCTCAACATTTAGTATAACACTCCTCTTTAATTTGTATTTTCATTTAATTTTTTACTACTCCATCCATGCATAAGTAACTTATGGTCATCGATATACATAATATTTAAAACTCAAACTTTCTTATGTTAATTATGGTCAAACTCATTCAAACCTTAAGATTCACTTAAAGTTGATTAAAATTTCATCGCCACTTTTAGTTATTATATGCATGTTTATTACCATAACTTAACCTCATATTCAAGTTCGCTAACACACTTTAGCTTATTTCGCTATACTTAATGTAAATATTAATGCTTATACATGCTCAACTAATATTTCATAGAATACTTAGAGTAATATTTTTTGGAAAACATGTACTTCAACTTTAGAAGCCAAAATCATAAGCATAAATATCACGATTCATATCACTAAGTGAGAGTAAATTATATATATTATTTATGTTTCTATTGGCATGCTAGTTATAGTTCAAAGTTGAGACTTTGACACTACATTAGATATTATAATTATATACAGATGTCAAAAATACTATATACAAAGGAAATCATGTTGTCTTGCTTTGTAAGTTAGCATGTTTTAATTTTAAAATTATTTACGTTCTATTGTATTCCTACTAATAATAATAAAAATTAAAATATGATATTCTACTTTAGTCATGTATAGGTGAAACTAGGAGTAAAATATTATGCATTTATATTTAGAAATCTTGACGGTAGATTTTCGGAATAAGCTAAAGCATTATACACATGCACCATTGTTTGTAGTGGCAACATCCTTCTTTTATATATATATATATATAAGATTTTATTACATCACAAGATCATTGTGTATCTCTCCACCATGAATAATAATAAATATTTTTGAGTAAATTCTCAAAAAAACCCTAAATTTAGAAATTTCTCACATAACATCACAACTTTGAAAAAAATTCAAATGATGATCATTTTTAAAAATGATCATCCTACCTTTGTCGACCATTACACATCACCCATTGATGGCCCCCCTCTACCTCACCAACCAAATGAGCCTTCGTCAGTCGCTCCCCTCCCCTCCGTGTGTAGGCAAGCCCTGCCAATCGCCCCCCCTCATTCTCTAGCCATCTACACCTCTGAGTGCACGCTGGTCCCATTGTTGTTGTAGTGGTTGAGTCTCATATACATTGAATCATAACTAGTATGCTAATAGAAGCACAAATAATATGTATATGTTATCCTCATTTAGT
This sequence comes from Musa itinerans, assembly GCA_001649415.1. Classification (NCBI taxonomy): domain Eukaryota; kingdom Viridiplantae; phylum Streptophyta; class Magnoliopsida; order Zingiberales; family Musaceae; genus Musa; species Musa itinerans. The sequence goes on along the minus strand of LVTN01000833.1, from coordinate 103,702 downwards.
GATATAATTTATGATATCTATACTTCATAAATATGATAAATAACATGCTCATGTTTTCGGCTTTTAAAATTGAAATGCATGCTTTCTAAAAATATTATTCATAGTGTTTTACAAAATATTAATTGAATATGCATAAGCATCAATATTTACTTTAAGCACATTATATAATAAAGAGGTATTATCCTTGGACGCAATAAGCCCAACTATGCTAGTGTACTTGAGTATGAAACTAAGTTGTGGTAATAAGTATGCATATAGTGACTAGAAATAACGGTTAAATTGTAATAGACTTTAAATGAATCTTAAGATTTGAATGAGTTTAATTATAATTAAAGTGGCCTTAAGGTTTAAACATCATTTGTATGAGAGATAACAACTTGAATTACATATGCATAAGTAGAGTAATGGATGATTAAGTGAAAATAAGAAATGAAAGTGGAGTGCTACCCTAAAAGAAATATTGAGATCAAAGATAATTTTAGAGTGAAATTTTTTTTATTTATGTCAATCTAAATTAAACTCATATTAAGCTATGATAATTTGAAACTATATTAAAAGAAATAAAATAAAATAAAACATCAAAGGAGGTCCATGGGATTAAACCAAATACCTCTAGGATGCCTCTTAAGCAAGCAGCTCTAAATAGTAGCCCCTATTTTAGTCCTATCTATCTCACCAACTTGATTCCATTCGTCGGTTCTTCATTTTTTTTCTCCCTCAAATGCTGAATCATTTCTTTATTCAAGAACCCTGTTTTTAAGGAGGATTGAGGTAAGAAAATCTAATTCTTCTCTTCTTATACCTAGGATTTCAATTTTACAATTTGCAGGCTATTCTTTTCGATTGATTTTGGGTAACGTAGGGTTTGAATTAAGATCTAATTTTTAGATATATTTTGTATGGTTAAGTTAAAATTCTATGGATTTTAGAATGACTTCAATTTGAGTTTTATGATTTAAGTTATGAATTTGTCACTCTAAAGCATGTAAAATCTCTTATTTTCTATAAAGGGGTTGTATTCTAGCTAAATTGATCCCTTTAGGGATAGGATTGGATCTCGATATTTTAATATGTATCAAAATGATTCCTTAGAGTTCTGCAAATATTTAAATTGAGTGAATATCACCATAGTACATAGGTGTAGAAGTCCAAATAGTCTTAACCCAATTTCAACAAAATAGGATAGATGATAATAGTTGAATGGGAAGGGTAATTTAGCTTCTAAATAATTCTGTTTTAAGTTAAAATTTGATATGTATTTAGTTTATATGCCTCCTAGTTCTCCACAAAATTTTATAATAATTCAAGATCGTTTCGTCAGTTAGAATAGTGAAGAATACTTCATAGAATTATGTGATAATTTGATTAAGACTAACTAGTTCATTTGAGTATAGAGTGAATTATTAAAAAATTAATGATGAAATTTAGATAGATTTTTAGGTCAAGTATAATCCATTTTAGAAGAAATTTTATCAAAATTTTTCTATGAATTAATGCTATGAATTATTATAAATAATAATTCAAGAGGTAGGATTCTTAATTAAGGCATTTGATGACCCTTTCTAGCACATTAGATCATTAAGAAACATGATCTTTTATTAGCATCTTTATTTTTAAGTTAAATCAAGTAAATATAAGTTTAATTCACTATAGAATAGTGATCGTAAAATTATTATTTTTATAATATATATTAAAAATATGTTTCAAATAATATGATTATCATGAGTTAAGCATAACCTTAATATTAATTATGTATTATATAAGCATTAAAATATATGAAAGTATAATGAATGTATTATATGATAACATGTGATATAGAAGTATACATTTTTTTTTATAACATGTGATATAGAAGTTTACGAATATGTTACGATGTATAATAGATATATATTATGATGTGTGGTGTGGAAGTATATGTATATGCTATGACGTTCGATGTAAGAGTGCACATATATATTATAGCGTGCAGTATGGAAGTACATGTATATATTATGACAATATGTAGTATAGAAGTGTACATGTATGTTATGATATAGGGTATAGATGTTCATGTGCTATGATTCCTATATGTGCATATAAGCATTTTTAGTTATTTCAATATAAAAATTTATATTTTTATTATGCATATGCTATGTTGCAGGGTTATGTTTACTAAAATATTATATGCATATGATCTTAAAATATTATATATTTACCATTAAATATTTTCTTCATATGATCTTGAAATATTATATACATAACATGATGAAGGCTCACCTAAATAAAATTATAAAGGCTTATACTTCTGAATGATACTAAAATTATAAAGGCTTATACTTCTGAATGATACTAATACCCCATCTAACTGATTAGGTAGGGAAGTCAGCACATGCGAGCCCATGCCAACACAGATATGAATAATTACCTATGAACATTTTTATGTGTATAAATCTTGGATATATTATGTGTGTGGTTTTCTTTTTATTAGATATAATAATTATGTACCGATGTCAAAAATGATTGTGTATAGAGAAACCCTTACCATTTTTTTTAGTGAGTTAACATATTTTACTTATAAGATTACCTACTTTTCTACTGCACTCCTATTGAGAGCAATAATTGAACTAAACTATGACATCATACTTTAGTCATGTAGAATATCTAACGATGCAGCCAGGAGGAGGCAATAACGATGGTTCCAATAAAGACAAAGGTAATAATTGAACTAAACTATGACATCATACTTTAGTCATGTAGAATATCTAACGATGCAGCCAGGAGGAGGCAATAACGATGGTTCCAATAAAGACAAAGGTAAAATCATCATTTCACATGACAAGGGATGCTATCTAAAAAATTTCAAATTATAATGCTTTGTCAAAAATTTTCAGACTTTGAGACTTTTTTTTGAAAATTCACCTCTTTTGTTTTTTACAAAGGGTAAATGACAAAGTTAAAATTCGAACCTAAGATCTAATGATAATTTATCAAAATTTTTACTAGATAAATTAGCCAACCTCTTAATGATAATAAACTATTTTATTTTAACCATAATATTTTATTTTAATTTTTCTTTAAATATGTCCATACCAAATATCCATTTATTATACAAAAGGCAAAGAAATTCTTAGTAACTCCACATATTCATCTAGGTATTCTCATATCAAAAATATCAAAGTTTTTGTACAAATTTATTCATAATAGTCCAACTCCGATTCATAAAGTATAATTGGTAAAACAATAATCTTATATAAAAAAATTCTTTTAACCAATTCCTAACAAACCTTCAATAACCATCTTTATTTTAACCATCAAACTTTTAGTTCAAAAATAATACCTTCATTCTATTCAATAATAGATTCAATAATACCTAAGCTTTTACTTACAAAAAATTCTTATCTATATTCAGTGATTACAAACATCATGTAACAAGTAATGGAAAAAAAAGAACTGCTAATTACATTTACATGTATCAGTGGAACATCTAGGCTTTTAACAAGAATGCCAATCAGACACCACTCAATACAACTCATCTAAGCAGCATTTGAAACACAACTCAACACATTATCATCCAGATTAGGAGGGGTTGAGACACAACTCAACACACCTTTCACCAAGGAGGAAAATTCAGTCAGTTCCAAGGCCCGCAAATGGAAGAAATCCAAGAAAAGTTGCTGCTGCTCTTGCTATAAAGATACATCTGCGACAAACCGCTCGTATCCTGACAAATTGTGTGTCTAAAAGGTCTTTCGCATAGTGGAGACTGTGTCGAACTTGTTGTCTTTCAACCAGAAATTAGCTAATCAACAGAGTGAGAAAACTATTTAGACCTGTTCAAAAGAGTTCCACGAGTTAGTACAATAGAATCTAAGCAGCATTTGAATTATTTATAAATCAAGTACCTATCACCAACTCTCCGACGCCCAGCCCTAAGCTTACTGTGTTGGATGCGTGCTAGTATTGATGGTTTTTTAGGCTTGACACCGAAGAGGAAGTCCCGCAATGGTATGGTGTTCCTACTTAAAGAATGTTCCAAGTCATCATTAGGGCAGCTTTTTGATACAAATGGTTCAAAATTTTCATATAGCTTAGACAATTGCTCCTCAATTTCAGCTTGAAGCACCCTAACTTGATATAGTCCCACCTGTAGTTCACTTGCAACCTTATTGTTCTCCTGTTTCATGTTTGTCACCTCCCCTTGAAAACTTGCAGCTTGATAAGGAGTGAACAGGGCTTCTCCAGATTCTGAACTTATTTTGACAATGCTTGATATCTCATCTTGCATATCACAAAGAGATGAGAACCTACTTTGCAGCTCCCCTCTTAATAGTGCACCTTGTTCCGACCAAACTTGGAGTTCACTTTTCAGTTCTCTAAGACTTGTGGTAATTTGTGATGAATCTGGTTTCCCAGACTGATCACCAGTATCAATATTGGTGACCTCTGGTGTCTTATTGTCCTTCAGCTTACCGATATCAGTTTGTAGGTCTTCATACTTGGCTTTCAACTCCTGTATGTGATGGAATGATGTGCTGAACTTTAGCCAAAACTCTAATCTTTCATCCAGCAGAGTGTCAATATCCCTTCTAAACTTTCTCTCGATAGGTGTTATGATCTTTGGTTCATCAATGCACTGTACATTAGTGCCTTCTTCAGGGGGACTTTGTAATTCTGTAAACTCAACAGATGAATCTCCTTTAGCAGTAGATTCAATATTTATATCTTCAGGCATCTCAGAATCTTGAAGGTTTGAAATTTCTGTGATCCTTGAAGAGTTGGATGTAATTTGAGGCTTCTGTTGACCATGCCAAGAGTCTTTGACAGATGGAGAATGGAGGGTAAAACTAGGATTCTTTACAGGCGCCATCGGTTGTCTAAGCAAACGTATCTCCTCATCTTTCATTGCAATATCATTCTTCAGTTTGTCTATCAGAGCCATTGTCTCTTGAAGATACTCTTCATTTTTCTTCTCTACTTCGGAGAGCCTTCTTTTTGTCTCTTTGTAATTTTGCAAGATTGATGTGTACTCAGCTAGTAAAGTATTTTCTTTACCTTCGACACCAGTTAAAATTAGTTGCTGCAAGTTGAGAGTATCCTCTTTTCCATCAAGTATAATTTCTTCATTGCTAGTTAGATGAATGCGAAGATCTGCATTTGATGAATCTTTCTTCCCCAAAGCATTTTCCTTCTTTGGGTCCTCAATATTTTCTGGGCCACTTTTGTGTTGAGAACCCTCAGTCTGGGAAGGATCTTCCGGGCAATAACTAAGTTCCTCAGTTGTATGAATCTCATTTATTACATCTTCCTCAATGTCATGGATTTTGTTTACTTCTCTATCTTTACGCTCACTATGTGGTTCAATGTTAAATGAGGAAGTCTCTTCCTCTTGAGATGCATCTTTGGTACAAACATTTTCTTGAGTTTTGTGAGACTGCAACTTCTCTGAAATATCATTGAGTCCATGCCATGCTTCAGCAAAGTTTTGATGGAAATTTATTTCTTCATCTTGGACAATTCTCTCAATTGCCTGAACTTTGCTTAATTCCTCTTCAGTTTCCTTCAGTCCTTTAGACAATGCTTCTGAGTCATTCATTGAACTAATCTTCTCCTCTTCCAGTAATTGTAGATTTTTCTCAAGTTCATTGTTTTCCAAAGTTAATTGATCTATTTGTTCAGCTTGTGATGAAACTGTGAGTTCCAATGTTATAACTTTATTTGCAAGTTCTTCGATCTTTTCTGCAATTTCAATCACAGAATTCTCAGTGTTCATTTCAAAATGTTCTTTGAGTTTCTCACGTATGGACTGTAACTCGGTCCTGACCTTGTTTAGAGAGTGAATTTCTTCCTCCATGGTTTCAGCAGTGAAGCTCATCCCAGAGTTTTCATTAGATATCTCAGTATTTTCCATCTCAGATTGGCAATATTCACTTTTGAGATCCTTCAGCTTTTCTTTAGCAATTTTAGTTCTTTCAGACTCTATATTTGCTTGTTCCAATGATTCCTTTCGCTGTTCCTGCAGCTTAACTATAGTATCCTCACAAGATTTAAGGACTGTTGCTGTCATTAAGGCACGTGCCTCATCATCTTCGATGACTGTGCTTGTATCGAACTCATCTTGCAAGCAGCAAACTTCTTCATGCATCTCCATAATTTTCTTCTCAATCTCCCAATACTTGGCTATCCCAGACTCGTATGAGCTTTTGATGAATTCTTTTTCAGTCTGCAGAACAAGTATTTCTTTCTGGAGCTTATTGATATCTTCTTGTGCCTTTTCTTTATCAACCGGAGATGCAGAACTCTTTTTCTGTGACTTATCTATGCCTAACTCACTTTCTCTTCTTTTGTTCATTAATCCCTCCACTGTTCGCCTGTTAATTTTACTTGGATCAATTGGAGTTATTGCTTTTGGAAAATTATCATCGTCTTCTAACATGGCATACTGGACCCGTTCAGGAAAAGCAGTTGCTATGGTGTGGTTGGCCTTGTGTAATTCTCCTGAAATGTGGTCATATCTGTCAGCCAAAGCTCTGTATGCCTTGAAAGCATCTTCCACGTAGCTTATCAACTCTGGTCTCCTTTTGAAGTACAACTCCGCCCTCTTAGCAAAGGAATCAGCATCTGGCTCAATGAGCTTGAGCATTTCTTTCACCGTCTCCTCCATCTCTGTAATCAACGCTGATCTTATTTGTAAGAATATCAGGAAGCACAATCATGGATCAAACACATTTTCTTGCAATATAAAAACTGCATGAGGAATCATACTGTCCATAATAAAAATGGACAACAGCAGAATCCAATTTCATTCCACTTATTGCAGGACAAATTATGAATTATGCAACAATAATAACTCTGGAAGACATAAATCATTTACCAAGTCTTTCTTAACCCTTCATTTCGAGAAACTAACTGCTAAACTAAAGCTCACACGTATACCGCATAACATAGGTCAGGAGGTGAGTTTACAGGCCTTTGACATTCCATATGTCTTGTGAGGTAAGGACAGGCAAACATGCAATTCTTATATCTGTAAACCTATGAAGAACATCAAGAAGTGGGGTAAATTTCGTAGAGGCATATGATTTATTTAATCTATGGATGCCAATTTATTTTTGAGACATAACTAGGGCACCTTTCCAGCAAGCCCTGGTGTCCCAACCATCTGATGGTTGGCAGCATCAATATTTTCCACCATTGAAAGGTCTAGCTCTTTTAAACCTAAACGAACTTTCTAGTTTGGCTACTATATCAAAGGTTATAATTTAACATTGAAATTCTCAAATTCTCTAGTATACAATTAAATTATCATAGAAGGGTGTTATATGATGGCTACAAACATACTTATTCTTTTACGGTGAATGAAAAGAAGATTATTTTAGCTTAATTACAACATTTTAAAATCAGTGCACCAAAGAAGGAAGTTAGTGCTTTCATGTCCTATAGTGAATGCAAAGGTAAATTAGATAGGGGTGGTTATGTTTTAATAAGTAACTTATAGGGAATTGCTAGTGAATGCCTTAACCAAAAACTCTATATAGTTCCATCAAACTTTCTCTTCTAATTAAAAGAAAAACATTCAATCTAATTGAGTTATAACTTCTTTTGACCAGCGACTTGAAATTTCATCTTTTCAATAATACTGTGTTCTTGAACCCAGTATGTAAATGATGATTCAACCTGTGTTCCTAAAAATAAAATTAATCATGAAAGAAGGAGAACATTCATCAATATATTCCCTTATATCTTAAGTTCTTTATGAGGAAAATAAAAGAAGAAACATATCTAGGTCCATTATATATTATGATTATGTTTTTGTCAATTGCAACAGGTGCTTTGATCAAATAGTCAGCAGAGTTTCTTCTTTTCTGTGCCCTCTTCTTTCTTGATTTGCCAGAAAAAGTATTGTTTCTGATAGATAGCCAATAATCGTTCTGGGTATGACGCCAATTCTTGATTCCTTTTCCACCACCTAAACTGTTCCTATACTGTACATCTCTCAATATAATGTAATCTCAACCATTCCGAAGACCCGTTGCATTTTGTTTGTGGAAATCACGTTAGAAACAGGTCTAATTCAATTAAATTCGGATGAAAAAGAAAGCACGAATCTTGCAAAAGAGCAATTTTTTTTCAAAAAGGGATAGATAAAAAGAGGCGGGATTAAGAGAGGAAGGATCAAAGACCGGCCTTGAAGGTTGCAATCGAGCCATTTCGACTGCTTCGTCCTGATGTGACTCGCCCACCACCATGAGTACGCGTTGCTCGCAGCCCTCTGCAGCATCTCTCTCCCCACTCCCTGCCTCCCTACCTTTCAATTCCTCTCTCTCTGACAAAAGCATGAACCTGAAACGAGAAAACGTAGAAAGAGGAGAGCGCAAAGAAGATGTTTGCTACGATAGCTACAAGGCTAAAAAGGGATAGGAGATGGATGCAAAAGGGGGACTCATTTCCGAAACAAAAGGAGGGGATCCGAGTGAAGAGGAGTAGGCACCGTGACCTTCCATCTTTGCAAAGCCTCGTTGTCTTCGCTGGTGCACACCTGGACCTCCTATGGTCCTGTTGATGTGGCGAACGATCCGCCTAAGGCGCAGGCGCCGGTGGCCTTACTCCTCCATCTCTCAGCCTCCAACCAACTCGCCACCTTCCCGCGGGTGGCAAGGGGCGTCCTGCAACCAGATCGTTGTCATCGACGACCTCAACCCGGAAGACAGCCACCCGTCAGTGACGCGCCCACCTCTCGACGGCTACCGCTCGACTGGAAGCGACGTGCCCTGCTCGTGATCGCCAACCTCTAGGGCAGCATCGGAGCCCGCCGACATACTCGCTGCCGCCGCTCCTACTGCGATAGGGCACCACGCGGCCTCCGCCGGCGCGTCCGGCGGCCACTCAAATCAACGAAACCATATCGAAGTTTTGAAATATTTACTCAATATTACATATGTACCCTTTTTAAAGTTTACAGAGAGCATATTTACTCCATAAAATATAATTAAGCATATTTAGCACATTTATTTAATAAACTCCTCTTGACAGCCACTAGTCATGGTTTCTAATGAGTTTTACAAAGTACTATATATTACTTTACCTTTTATCACTTTCAACAATCATTTTTCAATTTTCTAAACTTAAATTTAGAAATAGAAATATAAAATTAGAATTTAGTATTGTATATAATATTTTTAATACGGGCATTAATATCAATTTTTAGGCTGATGGCCAACTTAGAGGTATATCTACAAATTTGTAAGCTTTACAAGAGTATATACACCAAATCAAGGTTTAAAGGGG
>LVTN01000833.1:74324-93756 GCA_001649415.1 Musa itinerans | reverse complement strand
ATATATATATATACATATATATATATACATATATATATATACATATATATATATGTATATATATATATATTTATATATATATACTCTAAGCTGGGATAGATTAATTTTCTATCTAGATTTACATTAATTTGTGGAAATTATATCTTGACTTTATCATAATTTCAATCAGAATTGGTCAAAATAAAGTGGCATGTGCCTCCAGAATGTATTATACATCGTAATGTATTGTTAAAAATGAGATTTATTTGGAATCAGGAAACTGGTTTCAGCCTTTTTTCGGGAGGAGATGTCGGCCGATATAAACATATGACATATCGGTCCTGAGACGGAGCCAGCCCAATCATCGTCCACGTCATCAATCCGAAAGCAATGACTTTAGTCCACTGTAGCCATCGATTGTAGAGAGATCTGTGGCTGAGATTGCCTTCTCATCGCCACAACATGTTGCCGTCACCGTATAAATAACCACCGAATAGGCCACGCACAACTCAGTCGCCGTTCCCACCAACCTCTGCCCTCATCTCAAGTAAATAGACAAGTTTTTCCCTTCCACTTCTCTTCGATCTCGAAACACTTGTTCTTGATTCGAGATTTAAGCCCTGATTTCGAGGTTTCAGGAGCAAGGAGAAGATGTCTGGGCGAGGGAAGGGGGGGAAGGGACTGGGTAAGGGCGGAGCGAAGCGTCATCGCAAGGTGCTGCGTGATAACATTCAGGGCATCACCAAACCGGCTATACGGCGCCTGGCAAGGCGAGGCGGCGTCAAGCGGATCAGTGGCCTTATCTACGAGGAGACCCGAGGCGTGCTCAAGATCTTCCTCGAGAACGTCATCCGTGATGCCGTCACCTACACCGAGCACGCCCGCCGCAAGACTGTCACTGCCATGGACGTTGTCTATGCGCTGAAGAGGCAGGGCCGCACTCTCTATGGCTTTGGTGGTTAGGGTTGACGCTTTCTTAGACCTGCTGGAGCTGCCGCTGTCACGAAGAGAAAAAGGGCAACAAAAGTTCATGGACCTTGCTCATCAAATTAAAGATTGAAATTGTGTTTATCTGACATTTATGAAAATTTGTTTGACAGGAAGCTGCATTCTCCTTGTTGGAGCAATTTTCTCTCAGGTTTTTGGGCAATGAAATTAGTAGATGATGGTTTGTGGATAGACATTCTTGTTAGATGTTGAATTTTTTTACTTGAGGTAAATGCCAACTGATTCTGAAATATCAATAATGTAGCAGTTCAAATTGGAATTTTTTGCATATTGAAGTTTGCCGTGTAGATGCACCCAGGTATAAGACCTTTTGTCTTTTAAAGAGACTAGATTTTGCATGTTATTTCTGTTGTTATGGCAACCATGCCTTGTTCTGTGTGTACTTTGTTATGTGGGTTGCTTTAGACAAATATGAAGATTGGCATATATGGTGAATATTCATATTAATTGGTTATATGCTGTTTTGTTTTTTATTGTCATTGTCAGGTTTATGACTCCTACAAGATAATTGAGTTAGTATTGCAGCATTTTTTTCTTCTCGTTCATCTTGTATTATCTTAAAAGCTATGAACTGTTAATTTTGCCCATGGTTTTTCCCTATCTGCATCTCTGTAGCAGAAATGACCAGTATGCTTCAGGCATATAACACATGTTCTCCCTGCCTGGTCAATATTTGAAATCTTATTTACTTATATGATTTGCGACTTCATATTCTCAAAGTTCTACTTGGTTTCCCTTGTCCATTGTAGCATTTATATTGGCTCATAGATGATTCTTATTGAGTTAAAAGCTAAGCCACTGGGCATGAACTGTACATGCCCAGTGGCTTAGCTTTGTTATTTTATTCTTTTTCTTCTTAGTTGTTACTATTCTGATTTGTACTTGAGCTACTAGGTTTAACAACTGTACTTCATCTTGATGTCAGAGACTAATTAACTATTACAGTGGCTCGGCTTTTGTTATTTTATATTTTACTTCTTTGTTGTTACTGTTCTGATTTTACCTTGAGTTACTAGGTTTATCAACTGTATTCTCTTTGATCTCATTTTAATGTCAGGGACCAATTAACTATGACTTTCTTTGCTACTGCTCTCATAACTTGTGGTCCATTCCAAGCTCATTCATGTTGTTCTTGCACAATAGAGTGGGAGCTCAAAGCCCTTTTCTTTTTGCACAAACACACATGTTGGTGTTTGTTCCATATGTATTCTCCTAACATGCTGATTTTTTTCTGGTTTATTTATGGGAACTAAATGCTACTATTTTGATGCCCAATTTCTCTCAGCTTATGCTTTTCCATGTGAGACTTGATGGAGATGTCTTAAACGTGTATATCTTATTCCCTAAGAAAGTGTTATAAATGATTTGTTTATGGAGCACAGAAGACATGATTAGTTGTCTCAAGGAGACAGGGAGCAGAAAACAGTTGCATGACCTAGGTAGAGAGTTGTACATTTGTGGAACATGTGGTCTTAGGAATATAGAGTTCAAGCTTCTTACGCAAGTTTTGACAGTGGATCTGTCAAAGTAGCTGGTGTCAATGATAGCAAATCAGCATCATGAAGAATGGTGAAATTAGAACTAGCTGAATAATTTGTTAATAAACCTGCACTGTTTGTTGATGATTATCATGAAAATTAAGTCATTGTTACAAGTATTGTGAAGCTGAAGAGATTTACGACACTTGGTAGAACAGAAGATGTTGTAGGTTCCCTTATTTCTAGTACAAAGATTGGGGTAAACACGTTCCAACTTCTATGTGAAATTTTGGGTGGCTCTGATGTAAAGAAGCCTAGGACCTTTGGTGTGTCAGAATCGAATAGGCAGCTCAGACCTTCACTAGTAGTACATAATCGTTGGGTTTCATAGAGCAATTGTTTTGGAGGGGGAAAAGAAAAGTGGAGTAAGTACAGATACGTGAAAACTGGCTGTATCATGTGCAAGCATTATTCAGATATTATTAGTGGTTTAACTGGTGCTAAAGTTATAATTCCTGGACTCATCCTCGAGTTTGTGATAGAAGGAATTTTGATTGCAGAGACAATTTTCTTTAGTGACGATGGAAATGTTCTGTTTACTCAGTCTGTTTTTAGTAAGGTTCTTCTGGACTTATTAGTTATCTTGATGAATAAGATATGCTTTATATGCATTAGTACTAGTTTGTTGAATATATCTCCATGATTATGGTTCTGATGAATAAGCACTGAAGAAATGTCTTCAATAATAATAATAAGTTAACCTGTCAGCATGTTGATGTGGATAATTCTTGACCTTCTACTGTTCTTTCTGGCTAAGTTTTGCTCCATAGAATTGTTCATGTGACTGTTGCCAAGTTATGCACCATCTAAATCTTCCATTCAGAATGAGAATCATGCTTTTGGATCTTATAATCATGTTGTTCTGTTGTAATAGGACATTGTTCTTCTATTAATTAGCAATATCTGCAAGGAGCCTTAGTAGTGATGCTGGTGGATACCTGAAATTGTAATTTAGACAGCTTTCCATGGTTTTGCATCTTCTGGGCAGATGGATATCTGGGAAAGTCTTACTTCTGTTAGTTGCTGATATATATACCAAAGATATGGCCACATGATTATGAAAAGTAACAGATCATCAGTTTCACAGGTACAAGGATAGAGCTTTAGATGATCTTTTTACTGCACAATTTGGATATATTGGTCGTGGATTTGCATCAGTAGCTTCTTGCTTAACTAGTAATCCTAGAAGCTGTATGGCTTCTAACCTTATCCATCGTTATGCAGGATAGTTTGACTTTTTCTTAAACGTCAATGCTGTGGTTCAGACAAGGTTCCATCATCATGAAAAGCTCAAGCAAATTGTTTTGACATGGCTGTTGCATTCAAGGTCTGTTCTTGGGTTTTTTTTCAGAAAGCTATTGTTAGCCTCTTGTGGGGTTTGTGTTTCATTTTCTACATTCAATGCAATATATATAGTTGGGAGGTAGCTCCCCCTGTAGTGGATTCATCATTTGTTCTTGGCATTATAATGGGTTTACTGCTTACAATATGTAAAGCAGGTGCTTGAGATGCTTATATGGAAGTGGTCGTGCTAGAAGCTGGCCGTGGTTGCACCATTGATTATAGAGCAAGCAGATCTGGGGCCATGTCATGTAGTTTTATCTGGTACTTATTGATATCTTATAGCCTGACATATACCTGCTTTCAGTTGATACATTTTAGTTTTAATTTGAAGCAAGTTAGATCATTAAATCTTCCATTACGATCAACTTGTTCAACATTAATTGAGAAATCTTGAGACTATTTTTTTTACAAGAGAAAAGAAGAATCTAATAAGATCTTATAGTTCTACTGGTCTTCTGCAATATGACCTGTGTTGGTCATTCTACAAGGAGGATACCTCCATTGGCAATGTATTGGTCCAAGACAGATTGTAGGAGTCAGTTTAGTCTTTTTCAGATGATACATTTCTGGCATAATGGCTAGTATGGGCTAGAGTCTGTACCCAGGACCATTGCATTGAAGGTTTGACAGGGACGGACATGGGTTTTTGGACTCAATTGGACACAAGTTGGTTCTATGCCCAAGATGGCTATAGTGATAACAATGTAGGGGAAGGTTTTGAGTAATAATCTGAATAATTCCAAGTGTTTGAATGCCTAATCCACACTTGCTGCTTAAGAGGATTGGTAATATGTATCTCAACGTAAATCCAAGCATATTTGCTCTGCTCGAAATTAAGAGAATTAGGGTCAATTTTTATGGGGACGGCTAAGAAGAAAAAATTTCATAGTCATTTCTTTGTCCAATATTCCATTGGTAAATCAGGAAGCCGAATTCATAGGAGGGTTGAGTTTATTTTTTTGGTCATAGTTTGAAAATTAGATTTTCAAGGGATGAGTTGAAGAATATCTCCTTTTAGGTTTCATAGTCGCTCAGTGGTGACCATAATAACATTTGTTTTAGATTAAAAATGAAAAAGGAAACTAATCTCTAAATCAAGAATCGATAAAGAAAAGAGAGATCAGATTTTTGGTAAAGTGGTTTGTAGAACTAATAAAGGAAGAGGTCGTCTTCATCATGCTTGTAATTTTTCAAATTGAATGGAATGGGAAGTGATTGTCTTGATGCCCGTTGAGAAGAAAGGATTGGCAGAGAAATTCAATCTTTTGCAAGTTAAGCTGAGCTCAACCTTCATTCGCTTTTGTCATTGATACAAGATAAATTGACTTTTTTCTCTCAATTAATATATGGATTATACTCAAAGATAAAATACGTTCTTCCCTACACCAGAAATGAGAAGCAGGCTCTGCTTGGGAAAGCAGAGAGGAGATAAGAAAGAATAAAGAAAGGTTTCTGAGGGAGATCAAATCCGACTGGTGTAGTTTGGTTCATTCTGATTTACTGAATTATGCTCAATTTAATCATGTAATAAAATTAAAAGGATGATGATATATTTGTTCATTCATGAAAAACGATCCATTATTAATTTCTCAAGAGAAGGATGAAAAATCAAGAATTTTTTGGTAAAGCATTAAAAAAATCAATAATACGAAATAATTACCCAAAACTGAAATTGTATAGCCCGTCTATCGTTGTTAACCCATATTATTTAATCAAAAGGCTTTTGTCAAATGTTTATAGAGCTATTACTCTTATAGAGTTGGATAATTTATAACTCGAATCTATATAAATAATTTATACTCTTATAAAGTCTTAAATTATTGTGCTCTAAAGAATATAAAAACCATGATTTCTAGTTAAATGTTACCCTCTCGTATTCTAATTTATAACTGAAATCCATATAAATAATTTATACTCTTACAAAGTCTTAAATTATTGTGCTATAAGAAACATAAAAATCATGGTTTTCTTGTTAAATTTTATCGAGCTAATTATATATTATCCTTTCTATACCTCTTTAGTAATTTGATTCTTAAACTTAAAAAATTTATATTGAAATATTTATAGTTATGAAAGTAAAATATTTAATTTTATTTACACTAATGCTATTGGTTTTATTGATGAAAGATACAACATATGCACATGTAGGAATAACATAAAAATGATATACAAAAAGATAATTTTAATATCTCAAGTGAGACATTTATGTGAGCGGGAGGTGAGGCAAAAGCCTTGAATCTTGCCGATGCAGATGTAGAGCAATGTTAACGTAGATGCAAGGCGATGCAAAAAGCAAAAGTCGTATATGTAAAAGTAGAGTGGCACAACTTTGCATTTGCGTTTACATCGCTCTACATCTATATCGAAGTGGTATCGTTTTCTTTCTCCTCTTTTTTTATTTCATCTCTTATTATTGCTCTTCCTCATTTTTCTTTTTCTCCTCTTGCAAGAAGTCATAGAAGTTCCTTAACTTCACCTCTAAGACTCTACCTTACCCGTCTTTAGGGACATCCTTGTGTTGTTCTCGTCAATCATCACTATAATAGCTATTTACGATTCTCAACGATGTTGTAGTTCACCACTATCATAATAATTGACTAAGAAGTTTTAATTAGAATATAATACAAAATAAAACATAATTGAGATATTGAAATTATCTTTTTGTTTATCATTTTTGTATTATTTTTATATGTATTGTATCTTCCGTTGATAAAATTGATGACATTAGGATAAATGAAGTTAAATATTTTACCTTCGTAACTATAAAGATTTTAATATAAATTTTTTTAATCTAAGGATTGAGATATTAAAGAGGTCTAATTACATAGGATAATAAGATAACATGTAATTAGCTTAATCTTATTCTCTCCTGTTCTAATTTATAACTCAAATCCATATAAATAAATTATACTCTTAAAAAGACTTAAATTGCCTTGCTCTAAAGAACATAAAAACCACAGTTTCCTATTTAAATCTTACCTCTCCGATTCTGAGAAGGAATCCGACTCTAATTACATAAGTCACTTGTAAACCACGATTTCCTCTTTAAACCTCTCTGTCTACGATTCGGAGAAGGAATCCAACTCTAATAACTTGAAAGCTGTGCTCATGGTCTTGCTATATATACTCGTGAAGGGTTTCAGATCACTTCCACTTCAAAGTCCGAAGAGCGAGAGGGAGAGAGAAGGCAAGCATGAGCTCTGTGTGTAGGTCTTCTCTGAGCTGCGTGGATGTACGTGAGTCGACGAGAGCCAGCTACAAGAACCTCTACAAGTGGCCGGAGTCCGATGCCGAGTTCGTGAAGTCGATGGCGGCGGGAAGAAGAAGAGGGGAGAGAGGTGACCCCAGCGGTCTCAACAGCGGCACCAACCTCGAAGAAAGGAGGCGGCCGAGTGCAGGCCCGAGCGTGGTCGATAGCTACTCATGCCGCCAGTTGTACCTGAGAAGCTACGTCTTCACCAAGGAGGAGACGGTCTCAGAGAAGATAAAGCGGTACTGCTTCAGAAAGGAGAAGAAGACGGCCGCAGTCATACCCATCTTCGCCAGCGGGAGCACCGAGAGCAGTGGCGGCGCCGATGTCGATACCAAGAGGAATGGGAAGCATAAGAAGACGAAGAAGCATTGTGCGGCTATAATGAAGCTAAGAGATTTCTTGCATCGCCTCCTCTGCACCGCCGGCGTCGACGTGGTGGATAGAGATTGATTCGTCGTTTTAGATCAAAGGACTCACTATATTTTCTTCTTCTTCTTCTTCTTCTTCTTCATATGGAGTTAGAAGGACGTCGAGAAGGAATCATGTAGGAAGCAGACGTCTTCTCTCTCGATTCTGTCAAAGATTGGTGTGAAGAGCAGAGTCTGGTGATCAGCTTTTACATCTTGTTCTCAATCTCTACCTATTGGATTGAAAGAAAGGATGAACAGCTTAAGTTACCTCAAGAGAAAAATCCGAACAATCCATCTCGGTTAAGATTTCTTAAAGCTCAATAGGTATTTTCAATGTTCGAAAATTGGTCAAGATTGGATCAGACTTAACATCATTGACCTGACAACAGCAACTGCAAACTCAAATTGTAGCGCAACCATTCCAAAATTGTGAAGACTCAAATGATGAGATAAACCTGCAAATGCTGCCAAGTTAAGCATTGAGTGCAGATGGAATCGGAGTGCATGGAAGTTGGCATTTTGGTTTTTTAAGGTGAAGTAAATGACATGGAAGGGATAAAGTGGACAGATAGATATCTTTAGATCTCGAATTGCTGTCCCTGCAGTTTAAATCTACCAGAGTCTGGATATGGTCTCATATCTGCAATCAAAATATATGCATGTGATAAAAATAATAGCTCCTTGGTAAGGGGTAAGGATGAGAAGAGTTAGATGATATATAATAGCTTTGGCAAGTTTTTGTGTTATAAAAGTAACTCAATCAAATGAAGTATGTAAACCATTTCAAGCTACAGATCGAAGTGAAGTCAATTCAACTTATTCATATTGAGGTTTACAGTGTTATTGCTTCAATATTCTTTTGTAAGTATCACTATTCTCAACAAAAAGATTAAAAAAAAAGAACTATTCTTAACATTGTGAAAAGAATGCTCAAAACTGTGTTATGTACATTGTAAACTGGTATCCTATATCAAGCTAGAGAACAAGATACTATAAGAGATATACACCAAAACAAAGTCTTGTTATAACATCTTCTATACAATCAAAGATAACCAAAATCTTATAGGTCAAGAAGTTAAAAAATTTATAGAAGTAATAGATGAATTGCTTCTTGTTACAGATAATAAAACTTCAATTTAAGAAGCCATAAAAATTTAGAAAAATAGAAGGATGTTATGAATAAGAAATTAACTCGGTATTGTGAGAAACAATAAATGGGAGTTAGCATCATTACCTCAAGGATAAAATACTACTATCGTAAATTTGGTCTATAAAATTAAGAAA
Organism: Musa itinerans; assembly: GCA_001649415.1. NCBI lineage: Eukaryota > Viridiplantae > Streptophyta > Magnoliopsida > Zingiberales > Musaceae > Musa > Musa itinerans. The sequence goes on along the minus strand of LVTN01000833.1, from coordinate 84,940 downwards.
AATATACAAGATTAAGTTAAAAAGTATAAAACTAGATTGATAACAAAAGATTAGAATAAAAAAAAAATATGATATCAACCAAAGTCCGTAATACCGTACCGTACCGGTGTTTCGACCTGGGCTCGGTATGGTATGGTACAGGTGTACCAAGCACTATAGTGCATTGTTACAGTGCTACAGTGCACTGCTATTGTGTTACAGCGAAACCAGTACGTATCGCTCGGTATCGGGCGGTCCGCGTACCGGTAACCTGTTGGACTGGTACGTATCGCCCGTATCGGGCGGTATGCTTCGGTATGACAAACCTTGATATCAACTATGATGGGATTGTTGAACTTATTGTCTGAATGAAATCTGTCAGATTGTATTCTCATTGTCATGTAAAATAACTGATCAATCTGTCAAATAGATGTAAAATTTATATTTCTAGATGATTTTCTTAAAAAAGAAATATATATTGAATAACCAATACGTTATATTAAAAAGAGATATGAAGCAATAATATTATGGATGTTATGGATAATAATAATACGTTATATTAAAAAGGATGTTATGGATAAGAAATTAACTCCTTATTGTGAGAAGCAATAAATGGGAGTTAGCATCACTACCTCAAGGATAAAATATTATGGTTGTAAAGTTGATCTATAAAATTAAGAAAATGCATAAGACTAAGTTAAAAAGGTACAAAACTAGGTACTAGATTGATAACAAAAGATTAGAATAAAAAAATATGAGATCAACTATGAAGTTGTTGACCTTGTTGTTCGAATGAAATCTGCTAGATTGATTATTCCCATTGTCATATAAAATAACTGATCAATCTGTCAAATAGAAAAAAATTTATATTTTAAAGATGATTTTCTTAAAAAAAATATTGAATAACCAATGCATTATTAAAAAATAGAGATATGAAAAAAAAGTTCACAAGTTCTATATGACTTAAAGCACCTAAAGCATGGAATGTTAGAATTGATGTTTTTTGTAAAAAATGAATAAAAATAAAAATATTTTACTTATTTTCTTGTATATAGATGATCTTATAAAAAAATTTCAAAAATGATTGAAGAGTTAGAAAAATTAAAAACTATAATTCCATCAAACTATATATATATATATATATATAGTTTCAATTTTGAACCTAGAACTATTTATTTTTATTTTTAAAATTTCAAAAATAATCATCCAATTTGCCATTAATTAAACTATTTGATGAGGCACATGTTAGATTAGGTAGTTTTGTCTAATTAGGTAAGACATTATAAATCTTATTACATTATTATGATTATCAGTAAAAGAAGTTCACTTATGGTATAATTTTTTAGGAGTTGACAATGATGGAAGGGACTTTTTTAATTACTTATCCTAGACTTTTTAGTCTTGCCTATATATAAATAGAATCTCGGACCAATAATAAGATATAGAAGAGAGATTATAGATATACTATTATCTCTCGTTAGTCCCTATTCTATCGCTCATAGTAGTTCTATAAATGTTAGGAAGAGAAAAAAATGAGAGTATAATTCATCCTACATATCAATGTTATTATTGCCTATTGATTGGATTATGAAGAGTATTTTTAGATTAGATAATGATTTTCTAAATGACATCAAAAGGTATGCAATCCTGATCTTGATATATTGTTATTTGATTTGAGTTTTTGACATCAAGTTTTTCATATAACAATAGCATAATTATAATTTTTATGCTTACAATTAATATCATAACTTGTTATTTTAAAATCAAATACCTTAGATGGTAAAAATATATCAGATCTGACAAAAATGTGTTATTTGATTTTGAATATATGATGCTTGAATGATTCGTCTATGTTATCGATATGTTTCTCTATCTCGTTCGTCTTATCGCCTATTCACGGGTGATGTAAGGTTCCTTACCTTACTATCACACACTTAGCTAGTTTTGCCTAAGTCATGCAGCATCTTTGCGTGTTCGTCCGCAAAGGTCAACCTCCTTGAAACCTCCTATGATCCCTTAAGACCTATAAAAGAGAAAACAGGTTAGTGAAAGCGTTTCACTTGGGATCCACAAACAATTAATTCAGCCAATACTTTATAGCCAATGCAAATTACAAACATACTTCATAAGCACTAAATAGTCGCATAACAAATGATCCAAAATGGTCTACTATAGATTGAAATCCCCATAAGTGCCCACATGACGTAACTTTTTGTTTATAAGCCTAAAACGACCACCAAAGCCAAAAAAATAGTGCTGTTAAGCCTACTATTAACCCTTTAAATGCTGTGCAAAGCATGAATAAAACCAAAAGACACGGACATATATGAGCATTACATCAAACACCCTTTTCATAGTTTTGTCCGTGACATTCTTCCCCACTTATTCCTTCGATGTCCTCGTCGAAGCCTTTGCAGACATTGCATCTCCTTGCCTTTGCTGAGTGTTCAATTTTCTGCTCCAGTTGCAATGCACCTCTTGGCTCCCAACTACACTCCGCTGCTATTGTTGAGTAGTCGAACTTTGATCTGCCATGCTACTTCAACTTGCCAATGACTTTGACTCTAGTGTGGGGTCGACTGAGTTATGCTGATCCTTGTTGTTCCCTATGGATCTCTTAGATGAAGGAAAAGACTATCCTTAGTATATGCTAGTCTCTCAAATGCCTCACACCACTTGAACTAGGTGAATGCTTATTGGAGCTTTAACGAGCATCGCCTCATAAATATTAAAGTTTTTGGGTCCTTTCTTTGTAAAAATTATCCATCAATTTTTCTTTCATTTAGTCATTACTTCCAAGTAGGTTCGCATTACTTTTACTTTCGATTGACATTCTGTTGAGAAATGAAGTAGATAATCTACTCTTAGTAGCACTGATTACCATTGGTGAGGATTTGATAACTATTATCTTCCATTATGTTTCTTCGAGTGGTCTTTGAACTTGTGCAAAGCTCCTTTGCTGGATAGATAAGAGAATTGAGGTACTCAGTTTCGCCCATTCTCTTAAGAGTTGAGAAGATAAAGGTTACTTAACTTCGCTCGCCTCCTCGAGGGTTGTACTCCATGCATCAAGCTGGTTACTAGCCTTCGCTTGCTCTTTGCTCACACTTCTGAAGCACTCGAAGTGTTTGCACTCTTTGCATTGAGTTAGCTACTGTGATTCACCTTCTCAATGTCATCAAATATTTGGAATGCAAGAAGTTTTTACCCTAACTTATGTTAAATTTCGAATTTTGATGATGAAATCAATTGACAGTGTTTATGATTTGATCTATGTTTTGAGTAACGCAGGAAGCTTCAATCAGGGAGAGACAATTAAAGCAGGAAGAATCATGTTAGGTCGGAGTGGAAAATGTCACATGATTGGATATTGAGTTGGAGGATCGGTTAACGTATCGGCAGAAAGTTTCGGGCCATAGGATCGGGCATTGGGCCAAGAAGAGCAAAAATTGCACAAAGGATATTAGAGTTACAGAGGGAGAGACAATGATTGGGCAATAGGCCGCAAGAGAGGATAATGCGCTGAAGAATCGGACGAAGCGTCGAGGGACCAATGACATGTCGGACAACTTGATTAATGCTTAGTATTAATTGTCTAGATCGAAGTAGGTTTTAGGTATAATTGGGTTGGAATTGGGCCAACTCAATTAGGAACTCAATTAGGAGCTAATTGAGCCCAAGTTTAGGCAGTGTTGGGCCAAGTAAAAGGCCCAAATAGTGACTCAAACTGGTGGAACCGTCGGTAGCACAGTCTCCAAGACTATGTCAAGCGGTGGTACCACCAGTCTGGGTGGTGGTACCACCCAAACTCAGTCTTTGAGATTGTCAAGCGGTGGTACCTCCAGACTAGGCAGTGGTACCACCCAGTGGTAGGGTGTTAGGCGGTGGTACCGCCAGACTAGACGATGGTACCACCTAGTGTCAGTGGTGCAGGTAATGGTACCGCCCAGCACAGGTGGTGGTACCGCCAGTACCCCAAAAATTGGGGATGAGACACTTTTAGGCTCTAAGTTTGAATCCACTTGAGACCTATAAATACCCCTCTCATCCCTGGTTAACATACGCAAGAATTGAGAGCAAAAAAGGAAGAAAACATTGTTGTAATCTTGTGAGAACTCCTCTCAAACTCTAAAGTGTTAGTGAAGTTTAAGAGATGAGTGAGTGCTTGTAAAAATTATCTCCTAAACCTATAAAAAGGAGAAGAGGGGTGTAAAAGGATAGTTAATCTTTGCCCGTTGAAAGAATATCGGTGGTGGAAGCCGGTGGCCTCAACAAAAGAGGAATCATAGTGGTTGTAGGTCATGACGACTGAACCACTAAAAAAATCTGGTTTGCATTTACTTCTTGCTATTTACCTTTATTGCAAACTGAATTCTTACTTTCACTACGCTTTTGCGTGCTTTCAAGTTAAGTATTTCTGATATCGATTTTCATCGAACGAAGAGATTTTTAAAACCGACATTTTTATCCACTACACTAATTTACCCCCCCTCTCTTAGTGCCGACTTGATCTTAACAACTTAGAGCAAGTCTCTAATAGTTTTGGTTGCCTTTGGGATTGTATTGTCTTCTCCATCATCTTTGTCGCTTACTCCTTTGAGTCGTAAAGGTACAACACTGCGTACTACTTACTTTATTCCTTGGTCGAGCACTCTTGCATTGACATGAAGTCCTCCACTTTCGGCTATCTTGATGAGAAGCTTGCTGATATCGGTCTTATGAAGTTCCCTGGCCTTTGTCCTTCAGCCTTGTCTCGGTACTTCAAGTTTTCCCTTACATTCTCCACCTCCTCGGCCCCTTTCACGATCAAGCACCCAGGAGAACAAGGGATCAATGTCTTCACGGAAGTCCTGCCTATTAGGATCAAGAACGACACTAAGAGGGGGGGGGGGGGGGGTGTGAAATTAGTGTAGTGATAAAAATCACGTCGAGTAAAAAATCTCGTTCAATAAAAACATTTCGACAAAGCTCGTATAGGAAATATATTTAACTTGAAAGTGTAAGGAAGTGTAGTGAAAGTAAAGCAGTTTGCAATGAAAGTAAAGAGCAAAATAGAAATGCAAACTAGATTTTTATAGTGGTTCGGTCATCGTGACCTACATCCACTCTTGATTTCTCTTCACTCGAGGCCACTGTCTTCCACTACTTGATCTTCTCTCAATGGGCGAAGATCAACTACCTCTTTACACTTTCTCCTTTTCATAGGTTTAGGAGACAACCTTTACACCCCTCTTTTACAAGGTATCTATCACACACCTCCCTTAGAACTCTCTTTAAGCTTTAGGAGGAGGGAACTCAACTTTGTAATAGGGCTTACAACTTTAGAATCACAAAGTTTTGCTCAACTTTCTTGCTATTCCATATATGAATAGCTGGGGTATTTATAGACCTCAATTGGCTTAAAAAATAGAGCCAAAAAAGGTCTCATCCTGGGTTTCCTAGGTCCTGGCGATACCACCACCTGTACTGGGCAGTACCACCGCCCAGTGGCGGTACCATTGCTTGACACTACCATCCAGTTTGGTAGGTACCACCACCCAGTCTGGTAGTACTACTTCTTGACAGCATGGAAAAGTGTGCTCTTGACTTTTTCAACTTATGGGTTGTTCCTCTTAACTTGGGATGACCGAATGAGCCTTCCACTTGGCCCAAAACAGTCCCAACTCAGGCCCAATGGGCCCCTAATTGAGTTAGCTTAACTCAAACCCAATTACATCTTAACACTACTTTGATCTAGACAATTATTACAAAGCGTTAATCAAATGTTTTCCAGCATGTCATTAGTTCATCAGTGCTTCATCCAATCATTCGATGCATCGTCCTCTTTTGTGGCCTTTTGCCCAATTGACATGTTGACCTCTGCAACTGAACATGTTAGAAGATTGGACATCAGACCAGAGGAATGATTGACGTGTCAGCAAAAGGTTTCATGTCATGAGTTCGGGCATCGGGCCAAGAAGATCGGACATTGTGCTAAGGAGATTGGATGTTGCGAGAAGGCATCATGCCGATTAGGTAATACGCCGAAGGAGAGGACGATGCGCCGAAGGGTTAGATAAGCACCGGATGAACCAATGATATGCTGGATAGCTTAGTATTCTTTCTTGTAATAATTTGTCTAGATCGAAGTAGTTTTAGTTGTAATTAGGTTGGTTTTGAATGTAATCATGTAAACTCAATTAGGGGCAAATTGGGCTTGAATTGGAGCTATTTTGGGCATGAGAAAGGCCCATTTAGTGACCCAAAAGTTGGATCACGTGGTGGCACCGCCAGTGGCTCAGTCTCCGAGACATAGTCTCTAAGACTGTGTTAGGCGGTAGTACAGCTAGATTAGGTGGTGGTACCGCCTAGACACAATCTCCCAGATTGTGTCAAGCAGTGGTACCACCTAGTGTTAGTGCTGTAGGTGGTAGTATTGCCCAGAACAGGCAGTGGTATTGCCAATACCCCAAAAATTGAGGATGAGACACTTTTAGGCTCCAAGTTTGAATCCATTTAGGGCCTATAAACACCCCTCTCATTATTGCTCAGATAACACAAGAACTGAGAATAAAAACAAGGGAAAATTCTGTAGTAATCTTGTGAGAGTTCTCCTCCTCTAGTCTAAGTATGATTTCTGTTTAGAGAGGAGTGAGTGGAGATATAAAGGTTCTCTCTTGAGCCTATCAAAAGGAGAATAGAGTTGTAAGGGTAGTTAGTCTTCGCCCATTGAAGGAAGACTGTTAGTGGATGCCGGTAGCCTCGACGAAAGAGGAATCAAGAGTGGATGTAGGTCACAATGACTGAACCACTATAAAACTCGGTTTGCATTTACTTTAAGCTCTTTACTTTCATTGTAAACTACTTTATTTACTTATTCACTATGCTTCCATACGCTTTCATGCTAACATCTTTCTGATACGATTTTTTATCGAACGAAAGTGTTTTCAAAACCGTTAATTTTATCACTGCACTAATTCACCCCCCCCTCTAAGTGCCGACTCGATCATAACAATTGGTATCAAAGCCACGTTTTTTCTCGTTTGGTTTAACACCCAAGAGAAATGACTCTTTTTGGCTTCCAAGAGGGTCACTTTATCATTCGTCCTCCTATGTTCAATGGGACGAACTATATATATTGAAAAACTCAGATGAGAGTTTTCTTTAAACTTTGATTTATGGAATATCATTTAACTTGACTTTTAAACCCCCTCTAAACCTATGAATAAATGGAATGACTTTGAGAAAAAATCATTTTCTTTAAATGCGAAAGCTATGAATGCTTTATTTTATGTTTTATATAAAAATAAGTTTAATCGTATTTCGACTTGTGAAACCATGTACAATATTTGGCATACTCTTGAAATCACACACAAAAGCACTAGTAGAGTTAAAGATTTAAAGATTAATCTTTTGATGCATGATTTTGAAATGTTTTGCATGAAGCCAAGCGAAATTACTGTTGACATGTACACCCTACACCCGTTTTACAGATGTTGTCAATAGTTTAAACACACTTAGTAAAAGTTTTTCTAACCTTGAACTTGTGAACAAAATTTTATGATCTCTTTCTAAAAGTTGGGATCCTAAAATAACTGCAATACAAGAGGCAAAAGACTTAAATAAGTTTCGACTTGAAGAACTTATCGGGTCATTAATGACCTATGAAATGACGTGAAGGCACATGATGAACTTGATAAACATAAGAACAACATTCCAAAGAATAGGAAGAATTTGACACTTCGAACAATAGAATACCACTTGAATGATAACTCAAGTGATAATGATGATGACCTTAAACTTCTCACGATAAAGCTTAAAAAGTTCTTAAAATAAAAATCAAATAATAAAAATAAACTTAAAAAGAACACAACTACTTGCTATGAATGCAAGAAGCCGGGGCACTCCAAAGATAAGTATATAAAACTGTAGAAGAAGTTGCCAAAGAAGAAGGAAGCACTCAAGGACGAATCGAGCTCATCCAAAGACGAGAAGCAAACTAACAAAGACAAGGTGGCGAACTACGCCTTAATGACTTTTGACGATGAGGTAACCAAAATCCCCTTAGTTTACTATGAAATTACTTGATGCATTTCATAAGTTGTTTTTAAATTAGTATATAAAATACAAAAACAAAAGGGGGGGATCATGTATTTCTTTCTAGTGATTTTGAAAAATTAAAAAATTGATCATGAAAATTACATTTCTTTATGATAAAGGAACAAAATGTTATATTTAAATCTAATACTTATACACATAATAAGATTAATCCTATATATGTTTTTAAGAAGCAATAATGTGTATCTTGATGATTTCCGTATTGCTTTTTGATTTTGATTTTGATTTTGATTGAAAATGCTTTATGTTTAATGAAATAATGTTTGATGATTTAAGATGTAATGAAAATGTTAAAAGTTTTGGTATCATGCTTAATGATTTAATTATGTATGATGATTTGAAGTCTTGATGATTTTTGTGATGAATATTGTCTTTATCTTTTGGTTTTAAACATGATGCATGATTTTGACATAAAAACAAAAATAAAAATTTGGGCATGTATGAAATCAATCACATGAATTGAAACAACTAAAAAAGGAATGCATTATTGAAAATTTCTCTATCACTATCTTATCGATTTTTCAAAAAGAGATTAATGAATCTATTTATGTTATTTTTTTATGAATATCTTGAAAGTAATTTTGATGATTTGATAATTTGAATTTGAATGAGTTATTAATCCAATTTATGATCTTGATTTCGTAAAATTCATAATTATTTACTAAAAAAGAGATTTGTCAAAATGAATCATTCACGAATTGATCTTTCTTGATCTTTCATCTTTCATGTCATGATTTTCATATGACTCCTTTATATTTATGTTATGACTAGAACATTGATGCAAAAGAAAGCAAAAAGTGTTAGCTTGAATGTTAAACTTATGCATGTTAAACTCTTGATTTCTTGATATTTGATACTTGAGATTTATTTTGTGTGAATTAAGATCTTATATTTGGTCTCACATAATTCTCTCTTTTTACTAAAGAGGAGACTCATCTAAATAAATCTTGATTCTTTCACTTGATACTTATGAATTGAAATTTATGTTATATTAATCAAGATTTTCCATTAATTGTTCTCCTACGATTCTTCTTGGTGTTTACTAAGCAAATATTTATCAAAATAAACCAATGATATATCTCTAGACTTTTTAATGTTTATGACTTGAATTTTATTATGTATAATTCTCATGCATTTATGATATGTATATCTCATGATATAATTGAATCATTGATGTAAAAAGAGATAGATTGTACTATTGTATTCTTCAATTCTTTTTTATAATAACAAAAGGAGAGAAAGTTTTGCTAATTGTAAAGGAAGCAAAAATTGCTAACTTGTGCATTACAAAGAAGAGCAAAAGTTGCTAGCTTGTACATCATAAAGAGAAGCAAAACACTTGCTCATCTCAAAAGATGCAAAAATTTTACCAACTTTCATATGTGAAAAACTTGCTAGCTTACATATTATAAAATAATGCATTACTATCTTGCTAGCTTGCTATTTATTATCTTGCATTTTTTTTCAAAAACTTGCTAGCCTTTATGGTTTAAAGAGAAGTAGCACTTGCCAAATTGCTAGCTTGCATGTTCTAAAATGATGTAAAATTTGCTAGCTTACATGATGTAAAACTTGTTAAAATTGCTAGCTTGCTCATCTCAAAAGATAAGAAATGTTTGGTAACTTACAAATTTCAATAAGATGCAAAAATAGGTTATCATGCACATCTCAAAAGAACATTACTAGCTTGCATGCTGATATTTCAAAAACTTGAGATTATGTTTATAATGCAATGATTTAAAATTATATCTCAAAAACTTGCTAGTTGCACTTCTTCTTTTTGTTGATGACAAAGGGGGAGAAGGTATGATGATAATCATGCATATTATGCCTAAAATGATGATTTGAAATCATGTATGTAATGCTGATTTTATATTTTGAAAACATACATGATGATATGGTATTATGCATGCAATACTTCAACTTATGATAAAGATGATGATTTGAATCGTGTGTGGTATGATGTATTTTTTGAAACATTGCATGATTTTCTGAATTTAAAAGTTCTATCAATGTGGCATATTGATAGGGGGAGTTAAGGTTAACTCCATCATCAATTGGTTATCATCATCAAAAAGGGGGAAATAGTTGAATCCCAAATTTTGATGATGAAACCAATTGATAATGTTATGATCTAATCTACGTTTTGAGTGATGTAGGACTAGCTTCGATCAAGAGAGGCAAATTGATTAAAGCAGAAAGAAGAAGAAGTTGGGCTGGAATTGAACATGTCAGAAGATTATACGTCAGACTAGAGGAATGATCGACATGTCGGTAGAAGGCTTCGTGCTAGGAGTTTGGGCATCGGGCCAAGAAGATCAGACATTGCACCAAGGAGATCAAATATTGCGAGAAGGTAACATACCGATTGGGCAATATGCTGAAGGAGAGGACAATGCGCCGAAGAGTCGGACGAAGTACCAGATGAACCAATGACATGCCGGACAACTTAGTATTCTTGCTTGTAATGATTTGTTTATTAGGATTGAGAGTCCGGTGTCGGCACTAAGAGGGGGGGGGGGGGGAATTAGGGCAGGGGA
>LVTN01000833.1:53590-64087 GCA_001649415.1 Musa itinerans | reverse complement strand
ACGGACACATCTATGGTGAAAATTACAGCTATACATCTTGAAGGGGATGCCATATAGTGGTTTGACTGATTTGAACACACTCATGGAGTCCTCTCATGGTGACAATTCAAAGGACTACTGATCCGCTTCGGACCAATCGATTACGAGAATATTGACGGACAACTAGCAAAGATCCGACAAACCTCTATCATTCAAGAATATCAAATCGGGTTTGAAAGGTTATCTAATCAAACTCATGATTGGTCTCAAAAATAGCTATTGGAGACCTTCATTGAGGCTTGAAGCCGGAGATCCGGGGAGAAATTAAAGCGCGACAACCGTACACGCTTATAGCAGCCATCTCTTTCACACGATTTCAAGAAGAGCGATTGAACCATGAAGCCTGGAGGACTAAGGTTACTCCCTAACCAGCAATATCAAAGCCCTCAGCCCCCCCTACTATCAACTGAGTCCCTACACCAAAAAGTTTGACAAGAGAAGAACTTCGGGAGCGATCTGCGAAGGGGTTATGTTGGCATTGCGACGAGCCATGGAGCCGTGAACATCGCTGTAGTAAAGAGAGACTTCTTATGATTGAACCAGTAGAAGAAGAGGTCATTGAACATCTAAAATAGAGCCTTGAATATGAAGAAGAAGACGCATAAGAAGAGTCACATCGACCGAAGTTACGGTACATACACTAGCCAGCTACTCAAACCCGCAAACGATAAAAGTTGGAAGCCTTTTCAAACAACAACCGATCACTATTCTCATCAACATGGGCAGCACTAATAACTTCCTAAACGGTAAGGTTGGTATGATCATAAGCACCCGCGGGTGAAACTATTGCTGTAGGACCAAGAGATAATTACATATTTCTTCATCCTCCCTCTTGATGATCATGAGGCCATGCTCAGAATTAAATGGTTGATGACATTAAGTGCTGTTTCTTGAAATTTTATGAAACTAATTATGAAATTTTATAGTAAAGAGAAACAGGTGATACTGCATAGGAAACGTAGGGGCGACGTAACGATGATTTGCACACAACAAATGGAGAAGGTTTTGCATAAAGTATGCAGCGGCTTTTTGGTACAACTTGGGCAGCAAACTAAGGGAGAGCCAATAGAATTTGAAGATCCAAACTTATTTCCTTTGCTTGCTGAATTTTTAGATATATTTGATGAACCGCGCTACCTACCTCTTACCCGTCGGCATGATCATTGTATAACGATTCTTCCAGGCAAACCTCCAGCAAATACTTAGCCATATCAGTATCCACATCTCTAGAAGGATGAAATAGAAAGGATTGTAAAAGAGATGTTCGAAATAGGAGTTATTCGGCCAAGTTGCAGCCCCTACTCTTCACCGGTGCTCCTCGTACGAAAGGATGAAACATGGCGATTGTGTGTTGATTATCGAGCTCTCAACGACATAACCATCAATGACAAATACCCTATTCAAATCTTTGATCCGGGTATCATAAAAAACAAGTGTGCGAAGAAGACATACTGAAAACCACCTTTTGAACACACAACGACCACTACAAATTTTTGCTTTCTTAAACAAAAGGTGGAATATCTTGGGCATATCAGATTAGAGGAAGGTGTGGCAGTGGACCCCTCCAAAATTGGAGCAATGCAGAACTGGCCTACCTCGAGGAACATAAAATTACTACGTGGCTTTCTCGGTTTTATAGGCTACTACCGCAAGTTCGTAAAAAATGATGGAAAGATCAGTGCACCACTTACTTTCTTACTGAAAAAAGATACTTTCCAATAGTTGGACAAAGCCACCACCGCCTTCGACAAACTTAAAGCCGCAATGACGACAACGCCCGTACTAACGTTACTCGACTTCGGCAAGACTTTCATTATTGAAGCTGATGCCTCCGGAGTTGGAATTGGTATTGTACTAATGCAAGATGGCCGCCCCCTCGCTTATAACAGTAAGGTATTATCTCCTTCCCATCTTAAAATGACTATTTATGACAATGAGATGTTTGCGATTGTGCATGCAATGGCCAAATGGAGATCATACTTGATCGGGCGACGCTTTCAAATCAAGACCGACCATAAAAGCCTAAAATATTTCTTAGAGCAGAAGATATCTTCCCCCGAGCAACAAAAATAGGTAACAAAGCTTCTTGGATATGATTATGAAATAACTTACAAAAAGGGAAAAGAGAATATTGTTGCAGATGTGCTTTCACGGCTACCCAAGCAAGCTGAATTTTCAACCATTTCACTTTCGACTAGCAACATCCCTGAGGATATTAAGAGGAAATGACAGGAAGATCCAGAGACTCATTATAGTTGGGACTCAAAAGAATTGCACTATAAGGGACGCATTGTGCTTGTGCCAAATTCTACTTGCATCTTCACGAGCAGATTTTTGATAGAGTTATTCTAGATATAGGGCACTAAATTGAAAAGGAGTACGGCGTATCACCCACAAACCGACGACCAAATAGAAGTGGTGAACAGGTGCTTGGAGACAGCCCAAAGCCACCCACCAAATATGACTACCCAAGGAGAACTCCATACCCAATCGAGTGCCATTATTGATCGACGGATCGTGACTTGATGACGACGACCTACTACTGAAGTGCTAATACAATGGGCGAACTTATCAGCAGAAGGTGCCACTTGGGAGAACTATGACGACTTGAAGATCAAATTCCTAGAATTTATGAATTGTCAGCCTTGAGGACAAGGCTGATTTGAAGAGGGCGGGTCTGTTAGGACTCTAGCTAGGATAGTCCTAATTGAGAGGGGTATTCATGTAAGACCTACTTAAGCCGACCCCTATTAAAGAGGTGAAGAGGCCGACTAGGGTTTGGAGGTTATTTCTTAGAGAAGAATTAGGAGTTGCAAAGGAATAGGAGTCTTAAGTATGAGTCCTATTAGGAGTCTTGAGTATGAGTCTTAATTGAGTATGAGTCCTATTAGGAGTTAGGGTTTAGAAACCCTATAAATAGCCATGTATTTATCCTCTTTTGATAAGCAATAGATGAATCTTTTCTGCAGCCTTTGAGCAACAACTTGGAGAGAGGAACTCCTCTAGAGTTCTAAGGAGACTGATCCCCTAAAGAGATCAACCCCAAGTTTAGAATCTGCAAGGGTTCTAACATCCCGACCTACGTCCACTCTCAATTCCTCTTCCCTCGAGGCCACCGGCTTTCACTATCGATCTTATTTTTATTGAGCAAAGATCAATTACTCTTATAACAACTCTTTCTCCTTTTCACTAGCTTAAGAGAGAACCTTCACACATATTTTTTATAAGAAAACCTCACATCTCTTATAGAATGACCTCTAAACTCAAGGAGGAAGAGACTGAACATTTTTTAAGAGAGTTTACATACATAAAATCACAAGGTTTCATGCTTTTATAGAGCAAGCATAAGTAGGGTATTTATAGACCCCAAATGGTTTAAAAAATAAAGCCAAAAATTTAAATCCCTAGGTTTTTGGGGTACTAGTAGTATTACCGCCTGCGTTGGGCGGTACTACCATTATATAAAGCCTAAGAACCTGGGCTATGGCGGTACCACTACCTACCTATGTGATACTACCGTTGACCTAGGCAATACTATTGTTGACACTAGCGGTACTATAGTTATGATTTCCGGAAAAGCACAATCCATGCTTTCCAACTCACAAGTGGTACCACCGCCCAGCCCAACCCTAGGTTACTAAATTAGCTTTTTAATAGGCCAAATTCACCCCTAGTTCAAGCCTAATGGATTTCTAATCAAGTTAGCATGTTTACGCCCCAAAATCAACTCAATCAGACTCTAAACGACTTCGATAAAGATTTAACAACTCTAATTATAATCATGAAGCCTTTAACACGTTATCCGACATGTCATCTATTCATCCGGTACTTCGTCCAGTACTTCGTCTAAACCTTCGACGAATCATCCTATCATTCGACATATTATATGATTCATCGGCATGTTGACCTCCCATAATATTTGATCTTTTTGATGCAATACTCGATCTTTTCAGCTCGATGTTTAATCTTTGACATGATGCTCTTCGGCCCAATATCTGGATCTCCTATTTTAATGATTTATCTTTCGATAATTCAAGTTCATATTCAAAATTTCTTTTGTGTCACTTATCTTAAATATTTATTAGTCCATAAACTCATCAATTAATTTTATTATCAAAATTTGGGATCCAAATAATTAGTGTTGAACCTTTTTGCGTGTAGGCTTCTGGTCATTAACGTAGACTTTGCATGATGGCACATAATTTTTGTGACTTTTCTTCTTCTTTCATTTTCTCTCTAATGACACCTCACATGCCGTGGAATTACTGCAGGTTTCTGATAATTAATGTAGAACCCCCTCACAAAACATGAGATAGTCGTAAGTAGGAAGCCATTGAACGTGAAAGGTGCGTATACAGCAAGGATGGCATGCAATATATCTTGAAATCATCACAGGGTTTGCATCAAGGTACATGCATTCATACATGAGATGAAAGGACAGCAATGATTAATACAGCAACTTTTTTCTTTGGGAACCTTGTAAGACTTAGTATCTAAGTTTGGTTGCACAATTATTATGATTGTGTTATTCTTATGAATCATTGTTTGGTATTTTAGGAATTTTAATTAAATTTTAAAATTTGTAGATGAATCCTAATTAGATTCAAATGCTTTTTTAGATTATAATTTGAATTTGAATTATGAATCTAAGTAGAAAGAGTAATCTTAGTGGATTAAATTTTATTACTATAAATATATCATGCATGCACCTCAAGATTTTGATGAGAGGGAGAGGTACAGAGGAAACTGCTTTAGGTGCTCTTGAATTCTTTTTAATAGATTTAGAGAGGGTTTATGTGTGATAATGCATAAGAATTTTGAGTTTGAGTTTAGGTTAAATAAAACGAAAATGATTCCTTATATTATTTTTTATATAGTAAAAATTTTAATTTTTACCATGGATATAGATAAGGAGTTTAATCTTATACTGATTTTCTAGTATATAATTTTTATGTTTGTTTGTTTGTTTTTTTTTTTTTTTGAATTTCAGGTTCTGCTCACTCCTCAACGAATTTGCACGACAAAGACAGTTTGTCTTCTCTTCTTTTTCTTTTCTCTAAAGAGGCTTCACATGCTGTGCTATGAAGACTTTCTGATAGATGTCGAACGCTCATGAAAAAAGAGAGAGTTAAAGTAGGAAGCCATTGAAAGACAATAACATCTTTTGAAATTATCACTAGGGTTTTGCATCAGCGTACATGCATGTTGCATGCTAAGATTGCCTTGAAGAAAGACTTAGCCACAGTTAAGTTTGCGTGCACATTACGATTCACGTGAGAAGAACTCGGTGAAGAAGTCAGGAACGAAGTTGGCCAAATGGTCTGTGGAAAGAAGTCTAATAAACTGGTTGACTTCTTCTACTGTTAGCTATAAAATAGTCAACAGGTTCATACGATCAGAGAGAGCAGTCATAACTTATCATGATACTTTCGTGATTGATCAGCCACACAGTTCGGTTACTGGCTTTCTAAAGTCAGTTTTGTCGATGATGTGAAGGTTCAGTTACTGGACGATGAAGAATGGGTATGGATTGCGACTTTGCAGTTTGACGTTTCAGCTGCAAGTTTGGGGTTGACAAGCACGCATGCAGGTAAGAGAATAGACGAGAAGTTTCATTGATAGCGAGAGGTTCATTCTGGCACATGATCTACGGCCATGAGATCATCACTAAGAAAGAAGAGAGAAAAAGAAGAGAGAAGCTATCACGCTCGAGGGGATTGTTAGGAGAGAGAAAAACTATCATGCTAAGGAGATGATTAGTAGCGAGCGGAAACGAAAAGAGAAAATCAAGAGATTAATAAATAATAAATATAATAGAAAAGCAACGTAAGATCTAATATAGTTTGATAACTCATTGCATATCTCTATGAAGAAATCAAATCCATCATTATATGATAAAAATCATAAGACCCTTGAGCTATCTCTAATCTCTAGTCAAACATAATCCCTTGTACATCTTTCCGAACAATTCTTCTACTAGAGAATACTCTCAGGAGCACCCAAAGTTTTTTATCTCTTCCTCTCACTATAACGTTGAGACTCAATATGCATCTATAAGAATAAATCCTAATTCACTAATACTACTCTTCCAACTTAGATCCCTAATTAAATCTTAATCTTAATCCATCAAAGAGTTTAAACTTAATTAAGGCTCCTCCTAAGGCAGAGATATAAGAGTTAAAAGATAGCCACTCTTCGAATACAGAATTACAATGTTATTTCATTCGAAGCATATTATGTTCATAACAATTGAGGAAAGGTTAATGAGAGCATATCATTGGCATACAGAGCATAACCATGACATATGAAATATTTCAAAGTATATCAAAGATGTATAAATATTTCGGAGCATATCAAAGAACAAATATAAAACAGAAGCTCAAATGACACATATGACATCACATTCATTTCATTCTTATCCAAAGCGCGCATAGAAACACATAACCAAAGGTTTGGATATCATATCAAACACATAGAAAGTGAAGTAGGATCATAACATAATATGGTTCATTCATTTCTAAATGACCATCAAACATAAGTCTCCCACGTTTGGGAGCTCCATCCACCTATGTCTAAGTGAAGTCATAGGGGGTCGATAGAGCATCGCGGGCTCTAAGTATAAATCTCTTTATCATTTCTAGCAAAGGTTCATATTTATCCCACAAACACTAGTGTACAAAAGGGTATTGTGAACAATAAAATTGAGACATATCAGAAACACATATGGAACAACGAAATGCATGTGCCTAAACGAAACATTGCGATACAAACATGAACTTTACATAATAAAATCAGGTATATAAATAATTAAAGGACAAGAGTATACAAGAATTTAAAGCAATAATGTAAAGCTCAACTAAAGTAAAGTTTAGTTGAAATCAATTTCCAAAGAGAAGAAAGCGAAATCAACCAAAGCTCGATTCTGACAGAATTTGAGAGACACATTATATGAATTATTTGGATAACCAAATATACTTCAATTTATACAAAATATATTAATCTAGTTTTAGATAAATCAAGTTTTGCATGAATTAGAGTTTACAATAGGGAGGTACAAATAATTTCGTAGCGAAAGGTCCAAAAACATCAGCTTTGTTTTACTGAATCCACATGGTCGATGAAAACAGATGTTTCAATTCACATTTGTATTCTAAATCAGATAAGCATAGAAATATTTTTGAGTCTAGTTTCCAATAAATCATACTTTTCATGAATCTGATTCCCAACCGAAAGTTATAAGCAATTTAGTAATAAAATGTCAGAAATTACAGTCCCTCTTTTATAGAATCTTTAGGGTTAATTGAAACAGAAGTTTGAGTATACATTTAAACTATAAATCATTCAATCTATGTATCAAAATAAAGATCTTTGAGTTTTGCCTAAATCAAAGTTTGGTACTAAAAGTCAAGTCGAAAACAATGCATAGAGATCATATTACTAAAAAATTTTAGATTCATGGCTTTGTATCAAAATGAAAGAAATGTTTGGTGCTAAGATGAAATCTTTCAAATTACGTAGAATTAAAATAAAAACAGAGATTAGGATTACTATTAGATGGGGTTAGAATACTTACCTTAGAAAAATTTGATTCCCAAATATGGGGAATTTATGCAAAACCTCAAGCAATGCATAGCTTCTTCTTCTACTACTTCAATTCCTCTTCCCGTCTCTTCTCAAACCCACGTTGGTTGCAGCAAGTATCCCTCCTTTGTTAAGTTTTCCTTTAATCTCTCATCTAATTACTTAGGTTTGGCTAACACAAGGATTACAAAGTGGCAAACTTGCATGAAAGTGGCTTATGTATCATCCATAGAACAAACATAGGTGGCACCATACTTAGGTTAGCTAGTGACACATGTCCTCCATTTTTTTTTTAACTTAATGTGAATCTTTGACAAATCATATCAATTTTTTAAGATTCACATTTAGGTCCTTAGCCATAAACTTTTAATATAAAATTATATAATACAAAAGAATTTTTAAATAATCCTTATATTTACAAACAAGCATTTACAAAATTTTTAAAAATGAGGGATGTTACAAAGCCTCATCTATGGGTGTTTTGATTAGTGGTTCCGTCAGCTCCAAGTGTGGAAGGGGTTTGGCGAAATCTCTTGGGTTTGTAGGTGATGCCTCAAATCGAACTTTCTTGTGTAAGGAGATAAACATGTGGTAGCACTGTCAGGACTCCTATGGGTTACTCCTTAATTCACCGACGTTAGTGCTAGTTGGGAATTTCATCATCATGTGATATGTTGACATGATTGTCTATAGTCTCTTCAACGTAGGTTGACCTATGATGGCGTTGTATACTGAGGGGATATTAACCACCATGAACTTGGTCATAACTATCTTTGAACATGGTTAGTCTCCAAATGTGACATATAGGTTTATGATCCTAAGGGGGGAGATTGAGTCGCTCGTAAATCCCATTAGCAAGGATGTTATGGGGGTGAGATTATCAATTATAAGCCCAATTTTTGAAAGGCATTGAAGTAAAGGATATAAGTAGAGCTACTTGTATCAATCATAACCCTTTTTACATGGGCACTAGCCATCCTTACAAAGACCACCAAGGCATCATCATGGTTTGGGTCGAGGCATTATGTTTCTTCCTCCTTGAAAGTTATTTCCTAGGCACCATTAGTCTTGGGGTACTTGCTAATGATGGTTCAAGCATAAGTTTTGTGACCTAATATGTTGTCTCCTCCTAAGGCTGGGCCACCAACAATGACATCGATTTATCTTTCGACCGACTCCTGAGGTCGAGGTGATAGCTTGTGACGTCTTCGAATGAACCGCCCAAGGTGTCCCCGTCGTATGAGCTCCTTGATCTATTCTTTCAGAACGTAGCAATCCTTTGTATCATGGTTGTACTCGTGATGGAAATGATAATAGTTAGATTTGTTTCTCTTTTCGAGTGGGGTCTTCATCGGTCAGGGGTCTCTGAATAAGCCTTTTTCCTTTATTTGTAAGAAAACTTCCATTCTAGTCAGGTTCGGGGGGGTAGTTCAGACCTTAGGTGAGGCATGTTGAGTCATTCGCTTCTCCTCAACTGTGGTAGTCTTAGGGTAAGGGTGGATTATGATCGCTCTTGTCTCGGTCTCTTATGGGGTTCCTCGTGCTTATTTGAGACCATTGTATCAGCGATAATGTACTAGCTTGCCCTTTGAAGTACTTCAGGCATTATTGTTAGTATTCTTTCTACCAATGACTAGACGAGATAGAAGAGCCTAAGTCCCATCATGAAGGACTGAATCACAAGCAAGGGGTGAACATTGTCCATGCCTCGGATCTTGTTGGTGAATCAGTTGAGAAGTTTGCAAGTGTCTCCTCCTTGTCTTGTCTTTATCCTAGAAGCATTGTTACCATGAGCCTCGAGCACACATTTCCGAGGAAGTGGAGCTTGAACTGCTTCGCTAGTTGAATGAAGGAACTGATAAAAAGTAGTTTTAGATGAGCATACCACTCTCTTATCGAACCTCTTAAGGTGGTTGGGAAGGCACGACATATCAGGGCATCTAAGGCGCCATATAGCGACATCTGAGTCCGGAAGGCAACAATGTGCTCCATTGGGTTATTAGTGTCATCAAAGGTTTCCAATAATGGGAGGCAAAAATTAGTGGGGATTGGCTCCTCTTGGATATCCTGAATAAACTGAGACTGACCCAATGTGGAGTCGATCTGTCTCTCACCCCTGGATTGGTGGAAATCATGGCATATTTTTTCTAGGCACCGATCTATTTGTTGTAATTGAATCCTCAAGGAGTTGTCTATTGAGTCGGTCAAGTGGGTCTCAAACTCAAGTGAAGCGGAGCAGTGGTGGGGTAGCCTACTAAATTTCATGGTTGGGGAGCTCTCTCAGCTAGTAGTTCGATAGGTCATGGATGCTCATGAGGGGTTGGTAGTTTGTTGGGTGGGAGGACTCTAGCGGATGTCAACGCCAGTGGTTGAGGAACCGTCATCAATGGCTGAGGTTGTGGCTGTTAGGATCAAGAGCACTAAGAGGGGGGGGTGAATTAGTGCAGCGGAAAACTTTCGATGATTAAAAGTGCGTTCGTACGATAAACATGATCTCGGTAAGAAAGCCGATTCGTAAATTACTTGTGATTAAGCAAGATGCAGTTAAAGTAAAGATATAGAGGCAGTTTGCAGTTATGATGGAAATCAGAACGTAAGTGCAAACTGAAATATGATGTTCGTACGATAAAACCGATTTACGTCTAAATGCCAATTCTGAAAATACTGAATTTTGAAACACGTTTGTAAATGCACAGAAGGCAGTTTGCAATTATGATGGAAATCAAAATGTAAGCGCAAACTGAAATATGATGTTCGTACGATAAAACCGATTTACGTCTAAACGCCGATTCAGAAAGCACTGAACTTTAAAACTCGTTCGTAAAAGCGCAGAAGGCAGTAAGCTATTGAGGAGGTTTGCAGTAAAGATAAGATGCT
>LVTN01000833.1:42457-53274 GCA_001649415.1 Musa itinerans | reverse complement strand
TTTTTTGGGTGCCCTTTCATTGCTGAAAGGGTGGGGTATTTATAGGCTCAAACTCAGTTTGAATTTCGAGCTCAAAACTGTCAATTCCCGGAATTTCGAGGTCTGGCGGTTGCACCGCCTGACTGGGGCGGTTGCATCGCCTGGCAGAGCTCGAAGACTGAGCCCTAGGCGGTGCTACCTCCTAACAGGGGCGGTTGCACCGCTTGGCAGAGCTCAGAGACTGAGCTTAGGTGGTTCCACCACCTGTCAGGGGCAGTTGCACTGCCCAACTTTCCTGGGAGACTGAGCTCCTAGGTGGTGCCACCGCCATGCAGGAAATCTGGGTCCAAATGGACTAATTCATTCGGCCCAATTTGGGTCTGTCAAGGGCCCAATTGCCCCAAGATTAAGTTAATGGGATCACCTCCCATTTCTAACTTAATCATCGTTCTAACTATGATATTTCTTAAGACATTTACTGCAACTTGCTCCGATGCGTCAATCGCTTCTTCCAGCGAGCTTCCGGCGATCTTCCGGCGAACATCCGACGAACCTTCGGCGATGCTCTTGCGGACTTCCGGCAAACTCCTGGACTTACGATGATCCACTTGGTGAGTTCCGACGAGCTTCTTTGGCAAGCTCCTGGACTTCTCGGATTTGTTCCCGCAGAACCTCCGACGACCATCCGGACTTCCATCGAACTCTCAAACTCCCAACGTGATCATAGTCTTGACTCCGGCATAACTCCTATTGCATGTCTTACTTTCATCATAGTTAATCCTGCATGCTTATCTCAATATATGAATTAGATAACAAATGACAATTGACTTCATCATCAAAATCTGATATTCAATAGTGGCATCACTTATTGGTTTGATTGAGGTAGGAGTGAGGCGATCACTTGTATTATGTCAGCCAATACTTACATATGTTGGGTGAGATTCAAGAATAACTCAACAAGAATGAGGAGATGGTTAGCCATCACTTGTAGAGATGAAGGTCTAGGGTTGTTAAACGTATGCTAGTACTATAGTGGTACTTGTGGTGAGGTTGACATATCTATGTAAGGTAAAGGTGGCTGTTGTCCTGTTTGAGTAAAGGTGTCGTGAGTCAAAGGCCTCACTAGAATGTTCACAGAAAAGGTCAACCCGCAGACATTCCTACGACATCAGGCCCTTCTTCTAGCACAAAAATGTTGGGGAAAAATATCATTGACATCTGTGTTAGCATGATGTGGCCTTGATTCATATATGAGGAGTCATTCGGAATAGAGCGTGATTTCTCTAGCCTTGTTCCTTCACAAAGACTGAGGTCGGGAGGGGTTTCCCGAGCCTATCCCTCTGATACTTAAGTTAGTACTCAATTGCCCCCTTTTCTCTAGAGCTAAAAACATATTTTTATACTAACCTCGAGGGGGAAGAATATCTCGTGAAGATCCTTTAGAGAAGATAGTTTGTAACCATCCTGAATTACCTTTTAATCATTCAAGAATATTCCTACAAATATTCCATAGGGGAGTCAGTTTGTAATCGATCCAAATTGCCTTATGGTCTTCTGAGAATATTCCTACAAATATTTTGTAGGGAAGCTGGTTCATAATCGACCTGAATTGCCATATGATCTTATAAGAATATTCTTATGAATATTCTACAAAGGAGTTGGTCCATTACCGACTTGAACTACTTTCTGGTGTTCACATAATATTCATATAGATATTCCATAGGGAAAGCAACTTGGCAACTCGGTATCTTGGCAGCTCGATAACTGACCCGAGCTATCTTTTGAGCTTCCACTTTAGTAGACAGGGGAATGTCGATATGGTATGGTTTTAGCATGGCGAAAGGAAAGGTGGCTAGTTGATTTTATGTTTCTTATCATATACTTATATGAACTAAGTCCTAATTTATCAAGATTCTCTTTTGGATTCCTAATTGAATCCTAATTCCAATATGAGTAGCAAGAATGCAACCCTAATAGGGATTATGTCTACGAGATGCATGCACTAAGAAAGAAGAGAAGGAAGCTCTCATGCTCAAGGTTTGTCAAAAAAAAAAAATTAGAAGTGAGACATTACAATCTATCTATTGTTAGGATAGGTGAGTATTGTTAAAAGTTCATTAGTGAATCAAGAATTAGAATTAAAAAATAAAGGATTAGAATTAAGAAATAAAAAAAATCATTAGTGAATTAAAATTTACTATCACAAATACTCTATGTATCTCAAAATTTGATTGGAAAGGGAAGAAATAGTGGTGAACACTATGGTGCTGTAAGAAGAATATATACAACATATATATAAGCTCATGCAGAATGACAAATGACCATAGGAGCCATTGTTCCACTTTTGTTCCATGATAAATGAGAAGACCACAGCTCTCTACTCTCTTCACATATTGAGTCTTTCTCCCTTTCTGGACTCTGTATTTGCAACTGAATCATTCAATTTTCAATACTGGATACGACGGTAGGACTTATTAAACCATTGATGGTCTTATTAATTACATTAAATTAAATGATGTACAATAAACTCTGTTTAAGGTGAGATTTTGTCAACGACGTAACAGCCTGCTCGTTATCATAAGTCACTACACTGATGTCTAGAGGTCACCAAAGTCAAGGAGTTGCACATCTTTGATTCAGAACAAGCAACACAGACATCGGTATCATGCAACTTGTAAGGAACAGTGAACAACGTGAAATGGATTACAATCTTAATTTTTGATCTATAAGCTGTAAGAAGTATCTGAAATAGATTAAACAAAATAAAACAAAGTTACACGGTCCGGGATGGTGATGCCTTGGGCCGGTACGAACCCGAACCGGAAAAGAGCTCTCCCAGCCGGTTCCCGACGTCGTCCGGCGAGAGCAGCACCGCCGCCGCGTCCTCCATCGCCGCCTCCCGCAGGGTGTAAAACCCGCGATACGCCGGCAGTATCATCCTGCGCACATTCGCCCTCACCTCCTCCCGCATCGCGGCGTCCGCCACCACCCACCCTGATTCGGCTGCGCAGGCCTCTTCCAGCGCCGCGTTGAACGCCCGCATCCGCCCGCTTGCCTCTCCGGCTGAGACATTCCCGGTCGGAATCGTCGCCGCCACCCGTCCCCAAGCCGCCCGTTCGTACCCCGCCGCGTGCTGCCTCGCCTTCGCTGCCTGCCGCGTCGCCCACTCCTCCCCAAGCAGCTCCCGCAGTCGGCAAGACCGCACCTTGTTCACTATGTACTGGAGGTTGTTCGCCAGGAAGAGGTACGACAAGCCCACGTCACGGTACGCTGCGGCCTTCTCGTCTAGCTTGCACAGTAGGGAGAGGATCAGCCACGCGAACCGCGCGGCAATTGCCGAGCGGCGGCTCCCTTCGCTGGAGGAGGAGGAGGCTGGGGGTGAGGAAGAACCGGAGACAACAGGCTGCTGCTCCGTCGTTGCCTGCGACGTATCGAAGAGGAAAGCAGGGATGGGGGTTGGGGTCTGAATGGGGAAGTCGGCTAAGATCTCCACGAGGGCGGACTGGTTGTCGGCGAGAAGCGATATATAGTTCATGGCGTAGCGGGTCACTGGGTGGACCCCACCACCGGGGACCGTCGACCGGGACGATTCCTTCATGATCGCCGACTCGAAATCGGCGAGGGTGGCGCTCGCGGCCTCCGCGAGCTTGGAGAGTGACGCGAGAGCCTGCGCCCGAATAGCGGCAGTGGAGTCGAAGGAGAAGATTAGCTCGATCTCCGGCCGCAGCTCGGTGACAGCGTCGTACAAGTCCAAGAGTCGGAATAGCTTCTCGGGGGACCGCTTCGACTTGGCCACTAACCCCGGGAAGCCGAGGAACTGGAGTGCGGCCTCGCCCGCGATGTCAGCGAAGACGACTTCCCGGACAACGTCGGAGCCGGCGAAGACATGGTCCAGGAGGACGCGCTCCCCGTGGAAAAGGGTCCTGACGGCGACGCTGGAGGCAACTAGCCAAGACCGGACTTTTAGCTCCAGCACCGCCCAGTCCAGCTTCTGGACTTGGGCAGGGGGGAGGCGCTCGAAGCCGAGTCGGTAGAGGCCCTCGTCGACGATGGACTTGCGGAGGGCCTTGTAGGTCCTGACGCACTCCTTGCCGTAGCCGGCGAAGACCATGGTATCGGCGATGGCACGGAGGTCAGCCATGACCACGCCGGCGGCGCGCTCGACCTCGCCGATAGACTTCCCGGCCAAGTGCGCCTCCTCCTCTGGGGAGTTCTCCCAGGGGCCATAGTCCGGCCCCTCGGAGACGCTGGAGTAGGCGGAGCGGACGGAGACGGACTCAGGGTCGAGGAGGTCGCGGTTGGCGGCAAGGATCTGGAAGAACTCTTTCTCGAGGCGGCGCATGGCGGCCTGCATGAGGGTCTGCGCGCGGACGAGGCACGGGTGGGAAAGGCGCGCGGTTTCGGCGGCCGCGACGAAGACGAGCATGGCGCGCTGCAGGTCGGAGGCCTCAGCCAGGAATTTGCGGGCCTCGGAGCGGTCTTCATAGAAGAGGGAAGTGATCTTGGCGTAGGCGGAGAATTCCGGGTCCCATTTAATAACAACCACCTCTGCTCTCGCCACCTTCTCCTCCAACGACGACGACGACGAAGAAGAAGAAGAAGAAGCGGTAGCTGCGGCGGACTGGCTGTCTCTGTGGTGGCGACGGCCGAAGGGTTTGCACGGCAAGAGGTTTCGCAAGCCTTTTCTCGTCATCTTCGCTATTGCTAACAGTAGATGTGTGTGCCCGTGCGATGAGGAGAGAGATTTGAACTCGGGAGACGCTGGAAGAATCGTGTCAGCCTTGCAGGTTGCACTTCCTTCAATTTGGTGCGTGAGACTCCTCCCTATTTATAGAAGAAGGATACGAAACACGTGCGGGATAATGTCACGAGGGATGTGTACCATCCAATCATTAAATCTGGCATATATATATATATATATATATATATATATATATATATATATAGGGAAATCAGGACAGTCAATTATACTATAACTCGGTCTCCAATAATAATAATAATAATATGATCTCCAATCTATAAGGAAATGAGAAGAGCCATATCAAATAGAGAATATTTTATATAATTATTCGGATTTAAAGAATTTTCTAGGATGACATAATCATAAGTCTCATCCTTATTTTGCATCTTCATAAGGGAATCATTTTTAATCAAACCATACCCAACCCTTAATTTCTTTCTCTCTCCCTTTTTTTTTGTTGTTTTATAGTAAAATGACATGGGAATGGAATACATGAGCCCTACAATATATCACAGTCATGACTGATCGATATATTAACTAAATCACAATCTTACAAGGATAACAACTCGATGTTGTTAACGATAACGACATAACATCAACATGCAATTTATTTGGATGGGATGATAGTCAAATTATTCTTTCATAATCATAGCACCAAAATTTAATACATTATCTTATGGTTCAATGATAGAAAGAAGGCTCATATAAAATTTTCCTGATATTGACGCATCTCACCTGAACAATCTTCCCAACATGCTGAGTTTTTCATATTTATGTGAGAGGGTATATAAGGATTGTGAGTTTGGGTTTAGGTTAATTTAAGATAAAGTGATTCTTTGTATTAATTATATATATATATAGTGAAAAAATTTATTTTCTTGATGGACATAGGTAAGGAGTATTGAATCATATTAATATTATATCAACTTTTTAGTATATATTGGAATATTAAATCAAACTTTATGATTAAATTTGATTTTAGCTTAAGAGTCCAGGGTTATTATTATAGTTGGAGTCAATATCTTGAGTTTACCCCTCTACAAGTAGAGGCTTATGTAATGCCTTATATACATAATAATATACACAATAAGGAAGAGTGATGAGATAGAGATAAAAGAGCTTTAGAGATATGATGTCTAAGAGAATAATGCCTTATATACACAATAATAAGGAGAAGTGATGAGGTACAGCTAAAAGAGGCTTAGAGATATGAGGTCTAAGAGAATGTAAGTTATCATGTTTAGTAAGAGTTTTTAAATTTTAAGTTTTTCACTCTTTAATGAATTCTTAATGCCCATCATCTTTTCGAGAGATTTTTCAATAATATATTCATTAAATGCTGATCTTTGCTATTTCTCTTTTGATTTCGAGTTCTTCTCTTGCTCCCCGATGACTTTGCATGATAGGACAAAGTTTTGGCCTTCTTTTCTTTTCTTTTTTCTCTAAAGAAGCTTCATATGCTAGGGCGTGCATGTAACCAAAATAAAAGAGGAGATAAAAAAAAAAAAAACAAAAAAAAACCTAAGCCAACTAAGAATGAACCAAAGTAACGCAAAACATAAAAACTTTATTAAAAGAGACATGAATTGCAGCCTTCTATTTTACAACCACTCTCCTATTACTCTCTTAATTTGACATTATATAGGGAGATCTCTCCCCTATTTATAGTCTAGAATCATAGTATATTTGAATAGACTAGGACTTATCATAATTCTCTTTAAATTAGACAATATAAATAAACTAAATTATTATCTAAGGAGTTCAAGATATTTAAATAATTAGCATTATCTTAACAATTCAGGCTCCGATAAATGTATATAGAATGCTCATAAAACATGTGATGGTAGAAGTAGGATGTGTTGGGAAAAACTATAATAACAGAAGAATTTTTTTCCCTCTTTTTGTATCAAAATGGATTCCTCATCAAAATATCAACTTGTTACCACAAACAAATATTAACTAGAATAGTATAAATAGTAGAACAATGAATCAATCACAAAATGAGATACCGAATTTTTATGTGAAAAATCTAATATGAAAAAAATCACGGGACCATGGTCCACTTCAAACCTCCACTATTACCAATAATGATAATAAGTTTATAATAAGTGTTCTCTAGAAAAACTAGAGGATCATAATAACATCAAGAATACAGATCTGGGCTCAACAATAACATATCATCATCACCATAGATGAATTTCATCAAAGAAAAAGTTTAAATCTTACAAAGTGGGTATATTAGAAAAGCACCTTAGAAAGGACAAATCGCTTACTAGAACCATTAGGATTGTAGAGTTTATTGCAAGGATTGTCACATAAAATCACCATTCTAGTCCATTGATTTTAACTCTTCTTTCATGACATCATACTATTTTTCAGAATTGTTACTTTCCATGACTTATGAAAACAATAACGGGTCTCTTTTTATTCTTATATCATAATATGATTCTTGTAAATATACCATATAATCATAAAAAATTATCTCTTTTTTCTTTGAGATCTTCTTAAAACTATCGGTTGTGATTGTTCTATAAGATCCTAAATGATTATATCAACATAATGTGAGAGTTCATCAATGTTATTTTGTTATTCACTCTCATTATTTTTTTTAGTGATTTGAGGAATTACAATCTCTCTAATTGGAGATGATAAAGGAGAATTAATCTATATCTCCTCGATATCAAAATTGATCATTCAAGATTTTTCACTCCCGTTAATTTTGTTATTTTCTAGGAATTTTGCTTTACCATATTCTGCTATCCCTATACTATGATTAAGGCAATAAAATTTGTATCCTTTAGATTTTTTTTAAATAATTAATAAAATATTAAAAAATAGTTCTTGGATCCAATTTTTTTTCATGTGGATTGAAGACTCTTATCTCTACAAGGCACCTACAAATATATAGATGTCTCAGATTGTGTTTCCTACTAATCTATATCTCAAATGGAGTTGATGAAACAGACTTAGTAGGAACTCTATTCAATATATACATGGTTGTCGTAATTGCTTCATCCCATATTGACTTAGGTATAGAGGAATAGCTCATCATGCTCCTAATTATGTCTATAATAGTATGATTTCACCTTTTAGTAATGTCATTCTGCTATGGTACATCTGGTAAGATATATTAAGCATAAATACCTTGTTTTTCTAAGAATTTAGCAAAAGAACCAACATTTTGATTAAATTCATCATATCTGTTATAAAATTCAGCACCCTTATCAAATTTGATAATTTTAACTTTGCTATCTAATTTTCTCTCGATCTCATTTATAAACACTTTAAGAGTGTTAACAGCATAAGATTTTTCATATATTAGATACACATAAGTATATCTGGATAGGCCATCTATAAATATGATAAAATATCTTTTTTCATTTAAATAGGGAATATGGAGTGGTCCTTAAATATCAGTATGAATAATCTTAAGGAGTTCTTTACTTCTTGTGTTATTTTTCTTTGTATGGTTAGTTTTCTTTCCCTTAATGCAATCTATGCAAACATCAAAATCATTGAAATCTAAATCTTCCAAAATATTATCCTTCACTAATATTTCAATTTTTTCCTTGGAGATATGCCCCAATTGTCTATGCTATAATATAAATATTTCATTATTGAAACTACATTTCAATCCAACATTTGATTGTAGGGTCAAAAATGAAGATTCAAATTAATTCTGTACAAATCAGAATTAACTTTGGTAGTTATGCCAAGCAGCAAGGAGCCGATTCCCTTATATTGTGATAACAATGAGGCGATTGCTCAACCGAAGGAACCTAGGTCTCTTCAGAAGTCCAAACACATTCTATGGAGGTTCTACTTGATCAAAGAGATCGTAGCCCATGGTGATGCAATAGAAGAAAGAGTTCCATCCAAAGATAATATCACAGATCCACTGACGAAGCCGTTGTTTTATATTGTCTTTGAGCGTCATAGGGGTCTGATGGGGATTAGAAACATAGGTGATTGGCTTTAGGTCAAGTGGGAGATTACTACTCATAGGTGCCCTACAAGCCAATCACATGAGTGATTACACATATGACACGTTGCACAATCTTTTTGCTTATTATTATTATTAGCATATTCTCACTTTATGTTGCCTATTACATATATTGTGATGTCCTTGAATCTATGCAATAGGAATTGGATCATGATGAGATCTTGATAATGAGACCAATCCACCTATAAACATAGACCCTAAATATTCTCAATCGTAGGTTACTCAAGAGAGATATTGAGATGATTCGACAGACTAGTATACTATATACCCGTCCAATGATGGAGATGGCTGGTCTTATAGCTTCGTATGTAGGGACACTAAGGATATAGTGCAGGTGCTCGATGGAGAATAAGTTCACTGAATGATTTGTTCACGGGATGCTGATGGTTGATGATACCTCATTATCAGACAATAATTTCATCATCCCAATTGTGTGTCTTGTCCTTAGACTTGAGATATCAAGGATACCTTGTATGAGTACTCCACTCTTCGATACTAGACTTATAGGTTTGGAAGCTCCAGATCTAGCACAGCCGGTTATCGGGAGTGGTAGTTAACCTTATAAGGGCAATTGAGTATCGATATAGGATCATCCACTCTTAATGTCATGAGAGGAATATCCTATATGTTCTCGCTCAAGCAAATCCCTGGCTAGGGTCACTCAGATTAAGAGAGAAAGGAGTTCTCCGGGAGAATCCGATTAGAGTATAGGCATGACAGCATTATACCTGGCATACGATCTCTAAGATATTAGATGGATGAGGTGTTGAATGTCGGATTTTGATGATGAAATCAATTGATGAGTTTGTGATCTAATCTGCGTTTTGAGTGACGTAGGACTAGCTTCGATCAAGGAGAGGCAAATTGATTGAAATAGGAGGAATCGAATATTGGGCCGGAGTTGAACATGTCAGGAGATTGGATGTTGGGCTGAAGGATCGATTGACGTGCCGGTAGAAGGACTTCGTGCCATGAGTTTGGGCATTGGGCAGAAGGATCGAACATTGCACCAAAGAGATCGAAAGTTGCGGGAGTCAATATGTCGATTGTGCAATATGCTAAAGGAGAGAACGATGCACCAAAGGATTGGACAAAGAGCCAAAAAAACCAATGACATGTTAGACAACATTTGATTCGTGCTTTGTAAAAAATTGTTTAGATCAAGTTAGTTTAGGTCTAGTTGATTCGATATTGGGGTGAAACAATGCCAAATCAATTATGAACCAATTGAGCCTTTAACTAGGCTGAATTGGGCTGGTTGGATAGCTCATTCAGCCACTTAGAATCACGTCAAGCGGTGGCACCGCCCAGACTAGGCGGTGGAACCGTTTGGGGCTCAGCCTCCCAGTGGTATGGGCGATGATACCACCGGTAGTTAATCCTGCCAAGAGTGGTACTGCCCTATCAAGCAGTGGTATTGCCAAAGCCCAGTCTTCAAGGCTCTGTCAAGCAATAGTATCGTCAAACTAGGCGATGGTACCATCCAATGTCAGTCTGCAAGCGGTGGTACCGCCTAATAATGGCGGTAGTATCTCCAATATCCCAGAAACTAAGGATGAGACACTTTTTGGCTCAATTTTTAAAACTGTTGGGGCCTGTAAATACCCCACTCTTTCCTGCATGAAAGAGCATGAAAGTGTGAACAAAAGTCTTGAGATTTTGGGGTGTGAAAGTGTTGAAAAAGTGCTAGGAGTCCTCCTCCCTTTCTAGTTTTGTGATCATTCAAGAGAGGTGTGAGGCTTGTAAGGGTTGTCTCCTAAGCCCGTAAAAAGGAGAAAGTATTGTAAAAGGGTGGTTGGTCTTCGCCCATTGAAGAAAGACCATTAGTGGACACCGATGGCCTTAGCGAGGAGGAATCGGGAGTAGATATAGGTCACGACGATCGTACCACTATAAATCCGGTGTGATATCTTCCTTGTCATCTCTATTCTACTTTTTCTTTATATTACCTATTGACTTGGCTACTTACTCTACTTCACACATTCTTTATGTTAAACACATTTTTGATATGCTTTTAATTGAAATAAAGTTTTCCGAATCAACGTAATTTTTTTAAAAGCACTAATTCACCCCCCCCCCCCCCCTTGGTCTGCA